>PVJS01019407.1:0-33742 GCA_004027185.1 Glis glis | reverse complement strand
TTCTTTTTGTGTTAAGAATACAATATATTGTCAATAACTATAGTCACCTTGCTATATAAATATTTCTCATATCTAATTGTTCTTTTTTATATACTCTTACAGACCCATTGAATTCATTCACACAATAATCTAATCTTAATATTTGGAAAATGCTTTACTACATTTTAAAATATTTAATTGATGTATACAGATACATATTCAAGGTGTATAGCATAACAATTAATATATATCATGTAATGATTGCTACAATCAAATTAATTCACTCATCTATTACCACCCATGCTATACCTTAGATCCCCAGAACTTGTTCATCATATAACTGAATGTACACTTTGATCAACATTTCCCCTTTTCCCTTTCCCCAGGCTCAGGAAACTACTGTTCTCTGCTTCTATGAATTTGGCTTTTTAGGTTTTATTTATAAGTGAGATCATGAAATATTTGTCTTGCTATGTCTACCTTATTTTACTTAGTATAGTGTCCACCAGTTGCAAATGAAATAATTTACATCTTCTTATGGTAGAATAATGCTCCAGTCTCTCTATCTAGTTTTGTCTTTGTCCGTTCATCTGTCACTTAGGTTGTTTCCATATCTTGACTCTTGTGAATAATGATGCAGTAAACATGGAGCACAGGTATCTCTTTGAGATTATGATTTTATTT
The DNA here is from genome assembly GCA_004027185.1 of Glis glis. Classification (NCBI taxonomy): domain Eukaryota; kingdom Metazoa; phylum Chordata; class Mammalia; order Rodentia; family Gliridae; genus Glis; species Glis glis. The sequence continues at coordinate 33,079 of PVJS01019407.1, read as the reverse complement.
TCTTTGATTTCAAAACCACAATGAGCTATCACTTTCTACCTGTTAAAATGACTGTTATCAAAAAGAATTGAAATAATAAGTGCTGGTGAAGGTGTAGAGAAAAGGGAACCTTGTACACATTTGGTAGCAATGGAAATTAGCACAGTCATTATGGAAAAGAATTATGGAGGCTCTTCAAAGCTCTTCAAAATTGAACTCCCATATGATACAGCAGTCCCACTTCTGAGTGTACTTAAGGACATTTTTGTTCTTGCCATTTTTCTGTTTCTTGATCACAGCCAGTCTCCCCTGCCTTAGGCAATTTTGCTTCCAGTTCTGTCCACCTGGAAGTTTCTAACCTGTCTTCACCTGAAAGTCTCTGTTCAAATATCTTTCCAAATAGGCCTTTCCTGACCACCTTAGCTTAAATAGGCTTTCTTACCTGCTTCCTGCTTAATTCTTTTAAGACTTTCTTCATAGCCATTATTACTACCTGGAGTTAAACTGATTAACTTTCTCATTGATTCTCTGTGAGTAAAGACCTGGCCGTTTGTATTTGCCTCTATAAAAACTATTATAGGGGAGGAGTTCAAAAAATAAAAATGTGTATATGCACATATATATATCATATATATAATTGTAACATATACAATGTGTTATATAACATACACATGTGTATGTATCATATATAATTGTAACATAATATGTATTATTATATATACTATATATTCATTATATAGGTTATATTAAGTATATTAAATATGATACTGCATATTTGTATATGTGTATATAAAGTATATATTTTTAAAATATATGAATATAATATGTAACATATGTAGTATTTTAATATGTATTTTCAAAACCCTCGGCAGAATGAATGCATACATCAGATTGAAAACTAAAAGCTTTTTGGCAAGTCACCACCATATGTACTTGTAGCTACTTTGTGATTAAGATCATACCCAAAGTGTCTGCAAAAGATGAATTACATTTTTCTCAGAAGTCAACTAGAACATATTTTCTATAGATACTTTAATTTGAAACAGCAAAAATAGAGTAAAAACACAGATAAGAAAGTTTTTTTAGATAAATTCTATTTGTAACCATTCATATGAAGGTATAGCATCATATTAAAAACTTTGAATTTGGGTTAAACAAATGCAGACCAGAGAGGACACATAAGCCACATCAAAATTGGCCAAGTATTAATGATCAGATAGTCTGTCTGGGGATGGATATATCTCCTTATACATTACCAGGTTATATACATTTGAATGTGTCCATTTCATTGTGTAGTCATAGCATGGATTGATAAAGAGCTCCACATTTCATCAAAGTAAGGGAGAAAAGAAGGCATATTAAATATCACCAAGTACATAAAATGAGATTATCATTTGCTTTGGAAAGCAATTTTATAGAAATACATGGTTGTTTTGATCTAAAAAAAAAAGTCTCTGTGACGGATATGTTAGAAAACTTCCAAAAATTCATACACATTTTGTTAAAAGCTACTTAAACTCTGCTTATATTATTGTTCTTCTGAAACTTTGACTGTAAATATTGCAATGTAATGCATGTTTCTGGCCAACCAAATACTATAGAGGTTCAAAATCCAAAATGCAATAATAAAGTAATAAGAATATAACTAATTTCTACTCATAGGTTTTTTTTTCCATAGTGAAATTTAGAGCATACATGTTCATTGCAGGGACTTTAAACATCTTTAGAATAAAGTCACATGTGTACTGTGAGCCTTTGTATCTGGCCCATAGTCGACACTCAATACACGTTGGTAGAGTAAAAACATTTGAGGTACTATCCACGACCCCCCATGTTAAAATAAAAAGGATTATGACAGACTATTAGCCATTTAGGCACAATTGGTAAATGGTTATAATATGGCTTTATTTTTTATCTAAAATATGCCTGTTTTTTTGAACAAAGTATTGGGAAGTAATAAAATATATTCAATAAGCAATGAAATAGGTAAGCATGTATATTGTGTAAATGGGCAATGATTTTATACTTCTCATTAAGCAAAAACTACATTTTCCTGCTGACCTTATTGCAAGAGCAATAGGATAGTTGAAACAGGAATAAGAAATATAAAATATATGAAGAGATTCCTGGCATTCAAGATGGAATAATAACAATAATAGATTTTCTAAGAGCATTATTTCAAAGGAGTCCTTTATGTGAATGTAGTCACACAAATAATTCATTTTTCTATATTCCGTGATTCAAACATTACTCTCTGATGCAGGAAGCATTATAAAATATATTTGGCTCCTGAAGTCCTACATGGTAGAAGGATACTTTCTCATTCCTAGGTAATTTTTACTAATGCAGATATCAATTATGCTTTCAAACTTTGCAATATTTCACTCTTGTATGCGATGGGTAGGGCAGATTGTTTTTGTTTTATAGCCTTTGTTAATGCATTTGCAGATTGCATGGAAAGAGTCTGAGAAAATTACTCCATACATCAGCATCGACAGTGCAAATTGTTTTCTTCTTTAATCTATACACTGTGCTAGTATGCTACGTTGTACAAATCAGTAAGAAAAAATTAGGTGATTAAGGTTGTTCTGGAAAGTTGCAATGTGGGAGCAAATATGTTTTTGAATGTTCCTCAAAATTGAGCAGCAGAAAGGTAAATAAAATTGAATGTGAAAACAGATGTACACTCTGCCCTCTTCCAACCATACAGATTCTGACACATTTGCAATTTTTGATTTGGTGATTCATTTAGCATCACTTGAGAAATTAGTGAAGTGAAAATATTTTCTATGCATGTAATGCTATTCTCTAACTGATGAACCTTGAATGAAGTTTTATTTATATAGATGTGCTAAGTATGAAAATGGGGTTACAAGATAATTGAAAGTTTACTAATTAGTTATAGCAATAACAAACCATCCTTTAGGAAGTCCTGAAGTAAAATTTTATAAATAAAGATAATTTTATAACCAACTGCGTTATCAAGATAAGGATTTTCTTCTTTACTGTTTTGAAAAGGTTAGTAACTACCCTATTATGTGACTTTCATATTAAACACATCACAGAATTAATCCTGGCTCTTTCTCCTAAAACTTAAAAGTGAATGAGTGCATAGCTAATGGGAAAGAGACTAAGATTTGAGGGGTAGCAGTTATCAGACTGGGAGAGAGAAAAATGGGACAGTATAGAATAAGATATACTATTCTGCCTTTGGAATTTCTTCTCATAGAACATGTGGAGTATATACTCACATATAGAAAAATATTCCCCATACCCCTGTTCCTTTCTACTGATAGTCACACAGTTTAATTTTGTAAACTCTATGTAGTAAGCCTTTGTGAAAATATAGATTATAAATCTAAATAAATGTCATGGAAGGTAATTAGGAATCATCTCCATGTCCTTCACAATAACTAAATATCCTGTATAAATCAAGTCAAATCATGTATACATAAAATCAGGAGCAAAACTAGCATTAACCATGGCTAGATATAATTGTATATCCATGATCAATAGTACCACCAAAGTAGAAAAGTAAGTTGTTAGTGAGAGGATACTGCGTAGAGAAAAGGGACTGACTGAAAGGGTCCTTCAGGAGTTTAGTTCAACAAACGTTTATTTAGAATTTTATATATTCCCAGCAAAATCCTAAGTTCTATGGATTTCCCAGGTAAGTGTTCTTGGGGAGTTTCCACTGGCATGGGGCTAAACAGCAGCAGCAACAAGAGAAATAAATGTCAATATAATGCACTAAATGATATGTGATAGTTGAATTTTGTGAACAGGGACTTTATATTCTAATTTGTTTTATACCGCACAACTCCTGAAATAGTATCTTCAAAAACCTGTTGAGCTTTTGCCTGTTTAGAGAGATGGGATCTTCATTTCACTTGAGGCTACCTACAGTGTATTATTAACAAGACTGTGATTTGTATTCAACTAGGAGAAAGTCCAAGATTTCCATCAACCAGGGCAACAAAGTTTACTATTCTTAATATAGTTAGCATTTAAATGATTTCATTATATTGGCATTTTATTTCATGTTATGATTGTTAGTAAAATTAAAAATCCACATGTGGTAGATGGTGTTACAAAGATTTCATTTGAGTTTGTCGAAGTGAATTATTACATGATTATTTTCTGATTATCCCCTGCTTCAAGGGTATGGAATTGATTATAATAAAACCAGTTTCTTTTTTAAAAAAATGATACAACTTTAAATTATGACTAAAGGGGAAATTATAAAGCTAGGGGATTCTATAGCAAACACCACACTGAAAAACACAGCAAAGATCCCTTACTATATTATGTAATTGTATAAGAATTTTAATTTCAAAATGAAGATTGTTCTCCCATTGGATTTTATTTTTATCCTTTATTGGTACATTGTAATTATATATCATAGTAGTATTCGAAGTGATACAAATGTACATGCATACATCGCTTGGTGTATTTCCTCCCCATACCATGCTGTTCCCTGCTCCTATCTATCGGTAGTGATACCTCCGTATATGGACATCGTATCACTATCATCGTATCACTATCATCATCCGTATCACTATCATCAGTAGTAATACCTCCATATATGGACATAGCATACTTGAACTGCTTCCCTCTTCAATCCTCCTTCCCTCCTCCCCACCTTCCACTCCTTATCCCACTGAATTTTATATCAAAAGACCAAAAACTCAGACCCTTATAATCCCTGATTAAAATTCTATCTCCCATTAAAATGTGCCTCCTCTGAGGAATTAGGCCAGTATTTCTCTTGAATATGTTCTTTTGTCAGTGAAAACGTGGTTGCCATTCACATTAGATGTCTACAGGATTGAAGGGTAGAAGCTGAGAAAACAGCTCATCCACACTATTGCCTCCCGTGATCGGCTGTGATTCTATTCATTACACCACTTCATGGGTGAAATGAGAATCTCTTTCAAACTAAGTAAAATAGTGTCAATTTTTAAAAGTGAAATTGCATTAAACTCTCCCACAAATCTTGAATGCAAGAGTACCCAATTGCTTTTTTCTAGTGAGAAGTTTAGTATGACCTACCTGTACTTTCCTTATGTGATTTCATAGATGTTCTCCACTTCTCTCAAACTTATTCAGGGTTTTTTTTTAAAGGATATTTGAATTTTTCTCTGAATTAATCACTATTTAGAATTTCGTATGATTACATTTATTTTCCTTTTAAGAAAAAGAAAAATTTTATCATAAGTAAGAGGTTGATTCTTACTTAAGGGGAGCATCTTTCTTAGCATCCCCTTTTACCTATAGTCTTCTATGTATCAGTGTCTGTTCATCCACTATGACTTCATATGTATTATTTCAGAATAGAAATCTATTCATTGACTCTGTGTGTGTGTGTGTGTGTGTGTGTGTGTGTGTGTGTGTGTGTGTGTGTGTGTATTAGCTACTGGGGATTGAACCCAGGGCATTCTACCTCTGAGCTACATCCCAGCCCTTTTTCTGTTTTGTTTTGAAACAGGGTCTCTCTAGGTTGCTCAGAGTCTCCTAGGTTGCTGAGGCTGATCTTAAACCTGTGATCTTCTTGTCTCAGCCTCCCAAGTACTGGGATTACAGGCATGCACCACCATGCCTGGCTCATTCTTTGACATGCTTACCATTTCTGACTCCTCACATCAAAATTTAAGTTTTTTAAAGTCTGTTTGATCCAAAGTGAATTTCTAAAATTTTGGATTCTCCTAGGTCTTTTGGAATTAAAGAAATGCTATTCATTTGGTAGAGATGTTAAAGTTTCCCTCCAAATATTCAATATTTGAATTTGCTGAAATAATCTGGTAATAGACTGATTAACAGGAAAAATCCATTAAATGATTTGATCATAGTTTTATGACACTTCAGATGGAAGATCCAAAGACTCAGGGTCAACTATCCACTTTTATCCTATGATTGATGAAGCATAGATAACTATGTAAACATATGATTGGATGAAAAGCATATGATTTAATGATAATTGATTGAGGAGGAAACCCAGCAAGGGTTGTTGTCCAGATTCTTGTGATCTCTCTGTGCAGCACTCCTTTCTTCTGGGTAGGGGGTAGGACTCTTTTGGGAATGGGGTCATATGACCCACAATCAAACAAGATAGGTCAGAAAATTTCTTTATGGCCAAACTCCACACAAAATAGCAGGGGAAAGTTAGAGCAATATTTTTAGATTTTATGGCTGGCTTTGTAGAAAAGGTTATCTGGTTTCTCTGATCTGCCTTAGGGAAGAGAAATTCTAGTTTCTATGGCTTGCCTTGGGGGAGAATAAAGGATGAGAAACAGGAGGATACGAGATTAGAGAATAACTTTGTTCCTCAGACTTTCACTTTAGGGTATCATTTTCTGATTTCCAACAATTTAAAGAATTGAGAGTGTGTTTCTTTGGGATAGCATGAACTTTTGTGTATCAAGTCATCACATAACATCTTTTACCCATCTACATTTTATTATGTAGCCAACTTATTTTTTCACTCATATTTAAAGAAAAATTTCACTCTTATTAAGAAAGAATGTATTTCTATACCCCCATAGCCATGCAGTTTTATTTCCTGACTAATACAGTTCTGTGTGCACTATATAGAATAGATATCCTGAAGTTAAAAAATAGTATGACAAATGTTTTATGCTTATATGTTTCAGTCAACATTCTCACTTATATAACCCAAAATACCTGACAACCACAACTCAGAGGAAGGAAGATTTATTTGCTCACAGTTCTGGAGATTTCAGAGGTTTCAGTTCATGTTAGGCCAGGTCACATCTCTGGAGCGCAGTGAGAAGCAGAGAGAGAACAAGAGGAGGGGACAAATATATAGCTCCCAGGGCCAACTTCTGGTGACCTACATTTTTCAGCCACAACCTATCTGCCTACTTTACCAACCAATAAATCCAGTAACCCATCAATCTATTCATCCACTGATGAAATTAGAACCCTCGTGATTCAATTATTTTATCTCTGAACATAATTGCATTGCCATATATGAGCCTTTCCATGGGACATTTTTATCCAAACCATAACATTATAATAAATATATACTGAACCAGGCATGGTGGCGCACGCTTGTAATCCCAGTACTTTGGGAGGCGGAGACCGACTGATCCAGGTTCGCGGCCAGCCTCAGCTTTCCCTCTCTCTCTCTCTCTCTCTCTACCTAGTGAGGCCTCCGCAACTTCGTGAGACCCGGTTTCAAAATAAAGTATAAAAAATAGGGCCGGGGGTGTAGCACAGAGGTAGAATGCCCCTGGGTTCAATCCCCGGTACTGCAAAAAAAAATAAATAAATAAATAAATATATACTGAGTACAATCTCTCAATATTAAATCATCATATATATTGAAACCTGTTTTATTGATTTGGGAATTGTCATTTAGTGTAGAAATTATAATTTTCAGGCAAACACTTCTGAAGGACTAATCAATTTAAAGAACTTTACATGTTGTACATTCTTTGGGAAGCCTTTTCTTAAGGCTTTTGTTACTAAGATTGAATATACTCAACTACTTTTAGAAATCGAAGATTACTCACTAAATCAGTTAATCTAGTCTCTAGCCTTCAGGTACATGTTTTATCCCCATTTTACAGAAAAAGCAATTAAGATGAAGAAACCTTATATGGACTACTTCAATGTGATACATCTAATAAGTAGTAGCAAAATATCTAGAAAGATGTTTTCCACCTTCTCCAAGTCCATTCCTGCACTCTGGAGACTGTGTTGTAAGGGAAAATAGGGTTCAGATACAGACAGAACTAGATTTATATCCTGGCTCTACCACTTACTAATTCCAAGGAAGTTGTGAACTGTGCTTGCTCATATGTAAGTAGAGAAACTTAACACCTACATCACCGTTCCCTTGTGAAGATGAATGTGATAAACATAGGTAGTTTGCTGAATGTGGCTTATTAGATAACAGTCATATATATATATTTTTAAACTATGCCACTTCTGTAAAAAATAGGCATATAACCTCCAGCAATGAATCTCTGAAGAGGGCGATTTTCATCTGAGTATAAAGGTTCAGGATACTTGTGAACCAATCTGTATTGTTGTTTATAGTTGCACATCCATTTGAGTTGCCCAAAAGCCAGTGTCTTAAAGAAAAGCAGGTATAAAGAAGATGATATCTTAAAGATAATTTTAAAATGAGATTTGGCTTATTTTATTTCTATAATTGTTCCCCCAAATACATATATATACATACATATATACACATACATACATACATACATATATCAAAGACTACTTCCTCTAGCCTATAGCTTTGTCCTGCTGGCCTTCCACTTCCAGCTTGGTACCTTCCTACAGTTGCCATCAGAGGGTATAGTGCTGAGCTAAACTCTCAAAATACTGCAAAGCACAAAAGTTGCGTCGTCAGCAGAGAACTATAATGATCTCATACTATGTCCATATACACTGACACATTGCTGGGTTTGAATTTTCAGCAAACCAAGGTTTGCATAAATCCTTTTCTCTCGTTCAGTCTAAATGTGTAGAAAATTGCTACCCGACTCTCCCTACCTATTCTTTAAAAAAGTTAGGATAGTGCAGTGAACTTATTTTCGGTTTTTTTGGGTTTTTTTTTTGTCATATCACCAACATCCTCTGGCCCATCAGGAAATGTGCATAGTTTACACAACTATCTTGGAGTCCTATGTAAAGATATTTGATTGGTTTCTCCCTTTTTTAGAACCAATACAAATGTATCTATTTTATCTAAATATTCTCCATAGTCTCTAATATTTGGAGCACTAGGATCCATAGAAAATCATAACCCTCAGAAAATGGACCAGTTCTTTTGATTTCCCTCTCCCTTGTACCTTCCCTTTCCTTACTAGCCCCTCCATTCACCCACCACTTCCTGCACACAGAGACACTAATTCTGCCATCACTCCCCTACACACCTGATTCCTTATAGTGTTGCTACTGTGGTCTTGCTTTATACATAGAATCAAAAAAGATACTCTTCTCTGTTTGTTTGTTTTTTTTTTTGCGGAACTGGGGATTGAACCCAGGGACATTCTACCTCTGAGCTACACCCCAAGCCCTATTTTTTATCCTTTATTTTGAAATAGGGTCTCACTAAGTTGCAGAGGGCCTCACTAAGTAGCTGAGGCTGGCCGCGAACCTGGATCCTCCAGTCTCAGCCTCCCAAGTACTGGGATTACAAGCATGTGCCACCACACCCAGCTTCTCTGTTTTTATAAAGCTGAGAAAATGGCCCCTGCTCACCCCTGCAGGAGATCAAACTTAAGCAGATTCAAGTCAGCTGGATGGTTGTAAAGGCATCTTTGGCAGCTGCTCATTAGCATTCCCACCCGTTTTCTGAGCTCACAGTATATCCTGCCCCTCTCCATCTATTGCTGAGTGTTTACTGTGCATCCACACATTTTAAGTACCATCTTATTGTAAGAAATAAGGAAACACATGGATGGCATATGAACACTTCTAGTTGGAAAGACAAAGTCAGCATAGATGAAACAGGAAAATAGAACAAATACATGTAAGTCGTTGTTGAATTGTGTGTTATAGAATGCAGGTGTCTGGTAAGCTATAGAAAAGAGAACATATGAAGAAGCCAACATTAATGTGGAAGGCTTCATGGAGATTCAGTGTTGGTGCCAGACAGTTGTTGAAGCTGAAAGCTCTTCATGGATTTAGATACAGATCCTGAGTCTCATTAGCTTTCTCTTCTCTGACGTGGATATTCCCCACTCTGTGACCTTGTGATAAAAGAACATTTATATAAACTCCTGCCATTTTATGTCATCTTTTGAATGTTCTCCATTTCTTTTCACTTGGGGACTGTAAATGTGGAAGCTGGGAATGTGTCCAGTCACTCTGTTGATAATACAAAGAGCAGGTAAAGGTTTCTACATCTGCAAATCTGTATCAGTCGCACATGTAAATGTCACTTCATACATACAAAAACAATAAATCACCTTTTGCATTCTCCTTTCTATATTAAAGTTTCTCTCAATAGTACTTATTGTTTTCCATTACTTAAGTCAGTGTATTGCTCCTTTATTCATCTTTTCTATTTCTCTCTCTCTGTCTCTCTGTCTCTGTCTCTGTCTCTCTCTCTCCCTCCCTCCCTCCCTCTCTCTCCCTCCCTCCCCCCTCCTCTCTGTCTCCTCTCTCTCATTTTTACTTTGAAACTGGGTCTCACTAAGTTACCTCTTGCTGGCCTCAAACCTGTGATCCTCCTGTCTCAGCCTCCCAAGCACCCACTTCTCTTTTTCTTTATATAGAACTCATGTCTGGATATTCTCTCTTACAAAAATGCTCACAATTGCCCATTTTAATAAACAGAACCATGCACAGAAATATTTAGAACCGGAAGGCAGCTGGATGAATGACCTTTTGCCACTCCTTCATTGCAAAGCTGATGAAACTGAGGTCAGGATTGATGAAGTGATATGCCTGCGGTCAAACACTGAATAGAAGCAGAATCAAAAATATATTACAGAGCCAGATGTGGAGGCGCATGTCTTTAATCCCGGTACTTGAGAGGCTCAGACAGGAGGATCCCAGGTTCACAGCCAGCCTCAACAATTTAGTGAGGCCATCTGCTACTTAGTGAGACCCGGAGTTAAAATAAAAAATACAATAGGACTGGGGATGGAGATCAGCTGTGAAACACCCCTGGGTTCCAGGTTCCAGCCCTAGTAACACACACACACACACACACACACTCTCTCTCTCTCTCTCATATATATATACATATATATACATATATATTGTATGTGTGTATATATATATACACATACAAGAGGATATGGAATTTTACCTTTGAGTATACAGTATAATTCACTCTATCAACAGTTACTTACATGACACACATCATTCTAGGTTCTGAGGGCCAACAAGGCCCCAGATGCACAATTCTGCTCCCACCATTCACATTTCTGCAGAATTCTTCCTAGGTGTATGTATCATGCCTTTCTGCTAGTTTTTTTTTTTAAATAGTTTCATTTCTTTATGCTTTAGTTCCCTTATCTTCACTCAGTCCCAATTAACTTGCCCAAGCTTCCCATTTAATTAATTCCCATCCTCCTTTGTAAGGTGCGCACTGGCTCTCCTGACTTAATGCCATTCTGCCTCATTATCATCCCCCATTCTAAAATAATTATTTTGAGTATAATGAAAATGTTAAACATGGTTGAACCCAGTGTGTGATTATTGTAACTCCAACTGCCAACAAATGTTTTAGTATGTGTTGACTTGTATAATAAAGTGTCACAACAGCAAAATAAGTAGCTCCTCCATCCCGGCCCCTCTCCCTTTTTAAAATCCTTGTTGGTAAACATTTACTTCTATCGTAGGAAGACAGGCATGTCGACATAAGCTTCCCAGTGGCTGTCAGTGGTTAGATACAGAAGAGAGAAAAGTAGAAAAATTTCTTTAACCTAAATACTCTTTCGTCATCTCCCTTTATTTGAAGGAAAGTCTGTGTTCTGTATTGCCTCTATGCTGCACCTACCAGCTACACCATAGGTACATAGAGCAATTGCATGCATTCATAGAACAATTCTTTGTTCACTCTATTACTTGGTAGATTATTTTCCTTCCATTGCCTAATACTTCCCAAAAGTTATCTAGATAAACATCATTATTTTAGATAGATAAGGCAATCTCATATTTAATAAACAAAACAAAATGGCTACAGTTTATTATAATGCACTATAGAGATTTATTTTTTTATTACTGGGGATTAAACCCAGGGGCATTCTACCTTCAAGCTATACCCCCAGTCCTATTTTTATTTTTTATTTTGAAACAGGGTCTCATTAAGTTGCAGAGGGCCTCACTAAGTAGCTGAGGCTGGCTGTGAACCTGTAATCCTCCTGTTTTAGCTTCCCAAGTACTGGGATTACAGGTGGGTGCCACCATGATTTGCTTATTTTTTCTTTTTGTGGTACTGGGGATTGAACTCAGGGGTATTCTACCTCCGAGCCACACTCTTCTCCTATTTTTTTAAATTATTTTTTGGTTTTGAAACAGGATCTCGCTAAGCTGCTAAGGATGCTAAGTTGCTGAGCCTGGCCTTGAACCTGTGATCTTCCTGTCTTAGCCACCTAAGAACTGGAATGACAGTCTTATGCCACCACACCTGATTTATTTACTATTTTTAAAGATCATTTTACAGTTTCTTTTTGGGGAATATTTTTTCTCTATAATTTCAATTTCTAACAAGAAGTTGCAAAGATAGTACCAGTTCCCATATAACCTTTACTTACTTATATTCACAAGTTGTTCACACTCTTGAATCATTCTTTCTTCTTTGTCTCTCTTCACTGTATATGAACAGTTTATTGCTTTAACAGTGGCTAGACAATCATGCATAACACAATTTTTTAATCATAATTCTCTTTGCAAAACTAAGCATCACACATGTTCCAGGTATTATAAGTACTACAAATACTTTACTTGTTTTTGAGAGGAATACATATGCACACACACACACACACACACACACACATACACACACACACACTCATACACATTCTGTACATATACAGATGGTTTACATATATATATATATATATATATATATATATATACACTATTGATATATTTTTCTGAACCATTTGCAAATAAGTTGGAGACATGGTATGTCCTACCCTAAATACTTTAATGTGTATTTCAGTGTATTTCCTAAGAACAGGACATACTAGTACATTACACAGAATAGTTACCAAACATAGGCAATTTTCCATTGGTGTCACACCATTATCTAATTTACAGTCCATATTCTGATTTCCCCTACTGCCCTAATGATCTCAGTAGCTAATCGTTTCCCCATCCCCTTGGTCCAGCAGCTAATCCAGAGTCAGCAATGAACTTAGTTGTTGTGCAATGCTTTATTTTTGTGTTTAAAAGCTTACCTTCCATCAGTAATGACCTGGATAATGTCCCTTTTTAAAGTCATCTTTGTTGCTGACTGTTTTCCCAAGAATAAGAATTTAAGCCAAAAGCTATCTAACAAAATCCCTGAGGATTAGTGATATCTGTGCTGAGCTTATTATAAGTCAGGCTTGTAACTATATTCTAACCACAGGTTTGAGTATTTTGGTAGGAGGAGGTCCAAGAGAGAAAACTTGAGTTTATCAATATTTTATAGTTTGGCAATTTTAAGATTTTGGTCCTGGGATTCTGTTGCCATCCCAGTCCACTTAGAAGTAAAGAGACAGTATCTATTAGTGACCATGGAACAAGGCTTCACAGTGCACTCTATAAATCCTGCTCTGAATATATATTTAGCTCAGTAATGTGTTAGTGAAGCCCCAATGGAAATCACTATTTCCATCAAAATGAAAAGTTTGAGATATTTAAAATCAAAGCTTGGATGTAAGTGTTAATAATTTGTCAATATTGAAAAGAATCCTCTTTTTTGAATGAACTGTAAAGTTTTAAATGTCCAACATTAAAATGAATACAAATAGTTTCTTTCCCTCAAAAAAATGACAAGAAAAATTTAGGTATTTATAGTATTTGTAATGTCCAAAAGTGCAGTGTTTTGCTTAATTCTATAAAGAGCATTATTATTAGGGTTATAAATTATGACTGGTTCACTTTCTAGCCACTGTTGAAGCACTGGTAATCTTCAGGTCTCTGATAATTGTCTTTTTTTTTCTCTATGTGAAACTTACTTCTAATATTGGAGTCATCAGCTTTATTGATTGTGAATGTATATAATATCTTGTGATAAATATACAAACCCATCTAAATTGATTCATGTTATTTTTTAAGTATTGTACAAAATCACAAAAGTACCAAGAAACTGGCTGAGTCAGACCCAATGATAACAATTATATTGCAAAATAGCCAGATAGATGAAAGAAGGTGCCAAATTACCCTGCGCTGTTTTCATGTTTTCCTCTAAAATAAAGAGAAGTCATTTATACAGAAAAGAGACAGAAACTAGCTACCAGAAAAAAAAAAAAGAAAGCCGGGCGTGGTGGCGCACGCTTATAATCCCAGTACTTTGGGAGGCGGAGACCGGAGGATCCGGGTTCGCAGCCAGCCTCAGCTCTCGCTCTCTCTCTCTCTCTCTCTCTCTCTCTCTCTCCTTAGTGAGGCCCTCTGCAACCTCGTGAGACACGGTTTCAAAATAAAGCATAAAAAATAGGGCCGGGGGCGTAGCGCAGAGGTAGAACGCCTCTGCGTTCAATCTCCAGTACCGCAAAAAAAAAAAAGAAAAATACTACACACATCCATATTCTGACCATAGACTAAGAATAAAAGAGTGTTTGTCCCCTACAGTAGAACAGGCTTGCTCATTCATTCTTGTGATAGATATGTATGAAGAAACCTAAATGATATCAAATTCCTGCAGATGGCATAAGTCTTGAAAACTGTTTAATCCTTTCATAGCATTCCTGTGGGAAGGCTGCCCCTTGATTCCTTGATTAAGGAATATGCACAATAAATATAGTGTCAAGTATGCTCTTATTTTTTAATAGAAATCCTTTGTTTAACAGATTTTTCCATAGTTCTTATAAAGAGTGATATGCCACTCTATTTTAATGTGTATGCTCATAGAATCTTGTTGTTGTTTTGGTTTTAATGAAAAAAATGTGTCAGGATACTGAAACTATCTATAGAAATCTTATCTAAAATTGGTCATGGCTCAAAATTGTATTTTAAAGGCAGTCAGGCAAATCTAAATGCATTTTAACATCCTTCTTCCTAATGGATTTTACTAGAAAACAGTTGAGTTTCAAGCAGGAATAAAATGAAAGAGGACCTTGGAGGCTTAGCCACTGAGCAGATGCAGTAAATGCAGCTTTGGAAATATAGCTGTCACTTCACATCTTCTCCACTGAGTACCTGTGTGAGCCAGTAGCTAGAGCTGCTGGCATTATAATATTTGTGTAGTTCTGTTGACAATAGATGTTCTGAGAACTCTTAAAAGCAGAGTAGCATACCTATTTGGAACCTATCTTCAAATATTTCATTTTTTCTTGGTTTTTATTCCACCTGAATTTTTTTGAAGACTAAAAATGATGAGAACTTATATGAAAGGATACTTATCTCTGGCACTGTTAAATTTTCATTTATGAGTTGCTAACATGTCAAACCAAATCAGAAAATTCTTGACATCTTTATTACAGGAAAGCAGTTCTTGATACTGACTCTTGGAAAAGATTTAATTTTCTTACTTTTTATAGTGAAAGTTGTACTTTTTATACAATGATGTGCAATTACTTTTCTGCTAACCACTGATGGGTTTGTAATATATATTATGTGTGTGTCTATATATATCAATATGTCCTATGTATTAGAATAGTATTAGTTTATATCTACACATAGATTAGGTTCTGAAAATATGCAAATATGAATAATATATTGTCTGGAGGTTTCCTGCCTCTAGTGCAAAATAAAAAATTTAAAAGTAACATGAAATGTGTAAGATTGATTTTTAATAATCATTATAATTCTCTTCAATCCAACTTTCAAATACTATTTATTATAGTGTATATAATAAATATTCATACAGATGACATTTTTATTGGGATGTATATGTTGCAAGTTTTTAGGAAGAAATCTTAAATAATAAGGTTAATGTTATATTTATGAGAATCTAAAATGATTTTGAATTATGTATAGTCAACTAACCACAGTATATGTTGTTTTCCTTTTAGAATAAAACAGAATTCTGAAAGAAAAGAACAAAATACACCAGAATTCCTCACAAAACAGTAAGTATATTAATGACATGATAATTATAATAGATCTTGCTTAGAACTGGATCTAACAGATAAGAAATTTGTATAGGAAGCAAGTGGAACCTTCTAAAACTCAATTTCAATTTACTGGAGTGGACTGAAAATATTTATCCTATAATCCTCTTAGATAAGAGGGCAAGGTAATCTTTGTGATACATCTCTGGTTCTGAAAATGTTTATGTTGACTCCATCATCTCTTTTAATTAGCATTGGATCATTTTAAGTTCTAAAGACAAAAAAGTAATAATCAAAATTTAGTCAAAATACCTCATTTTCTCTGAATGTGATAAAAATATTATTCATTTTGAACATACTTTTAAAGACTATTGACCTGCATCGCTTGCTTATAGTCATTAAATTGGAATTATTAAAAGTGGCAAACATCTGCAGTCTTAATCTATAACTTACACTCATTAGTACCTTTATTTCTAATCTTCTTATGCCTTAACTCTGAAATATATTTCCTTACTTATCTGTTGCTTAATAGTGATAATACTTTTTCAACATATGTTTTTATTAAGCAAATTGAGCTGATTCAATCATCATTTGTAGTGCAATTGGTGACATTAAAAAGTTTTCTAGATGCAAACAACTAAAAGTTTTCAATATGTGAATATAAAAAAACAAAGATGAGAAAGTAAGATTCATTTTGATGACCCATATTGTGTCACTTTTAATACCATGATTGTTTTGAAGTAAGTTTGAAATGCAGCTCTTTAAAATTTTGAACAGAAATATTAAGTGGCATTGAAAATATATGTATCTTTGTATGTATCGAAATAGAATGAACTTTAATGAAAGGATGTAATTTTAATATGGAGAGAAGAAATTCACAAATGAGTTTTCTAGGATATACACAAATTATAATGACCTAATAAAATGTTCTTAGCCAGGTGTGGTGGTGCATGCCCATAATCCCAGTGCTTGGGAGGCTGAGACAGGAAGATCCCAGGTTTGTGGCCAGCCTCAGCAACTTACCGAGGCCCTCTGCAATTTAGTGAGACCCTGTTTAAAAAAAATAAAACAAAATAGGCCTGGAGATGTAGCTCAGAGGTAGAATGCCCCTGGGTTCAATCCCCAGTACCACAAATTAATAATGACAACAAATAAAATGCTGTAGCCCTCAAAGACTTTAGTGTATTAATCATATATTAATTTTGAATGATTAAATATACTTGGTTATGATCATGATGATTCAAATAAAATTATCACACATACATTTTAAAACTGCTAATCTGAAGGCATTGCAATATATGAAATAAATTACAAATTTATTTTTGAGATGGGTTTTCCCTGTTATTTTACTAACCAGAAAAAGTCATTTAAGTCATTCAGCCAAAACAGAAACATGTTTCTATACTTTAAAGACCAGGCTCTCTTTAAGTCTTATTTTTAGGTATATAATTCAATTTCAGTATAATTTCAATTCTGTGAATTACTCATTAGGAGGAGGTTGAATTTTTAAATGACATAACCAGCAATATTTAAGCTGTTTATATAAGAACTACATTTCAACTTTACCCCCTCATAATTTCTTAGTTGTCTTAGTATAATTTGACTGTGAAAAGCCATCAGTAACTTTCTGAACATATGTATGTATAGATTATTTGGTCTGTTGTTCAGATGTTACTTATGTAAATTCTTTAAACTTTCATAGTTGTGTTGAAGTAGGATTTATTTTGACATACTTGGTGGGGGGTCTCTCTCAAGGAATGAGTTCTGTTCCTTTGGAATAATCCTAGAGAAAATAGAGTAACATGTTTTCAAGAAAGGAATTATTCCTCTTCCTGGTACCTTTTATAGTTTGGGGCATTTTTTTTCTTTCTCTCAGTTTAAGTGTCTGTCATATAACACCTCTATGCTAACTCACTGATAAATAGCAATCACATGCAAAGAAAAAATGACTTATTCAAGCTCACATAATTACAAACGCAGTTTATCCCTTTAACTTTTTATAAAATACTTAAGCAAACAAATATTCTGTATTAAAACAAACTAGTTGAAATATCAACATCAATACATGTCTTTGCCACTAAAAGGTTCATGAGTTAAGAGTGGTCAGTACGTGGCAGAGTCAAGCATGACGTCTGGCAACACACCAAGTCATGCAGTGACTACTTTGTGGTCTTTATGCATAGACTCCATGCCTATGTCCTTGTCCATGGATTATGAATGAGTTCTTAACATTTGTATTTAAATCGAACTGCATAAATGTAAAAATTTTAGTATAGGAAAGCCATAAAATCCTCCTATAATTTTGCCTTAAACCCTACAGCTTAAGAACAAGTTGGTAATTGATTAAAAGATTACTGAACTATTACTAAAAACATTTTACTAGAGCACACTGCAGTTATATTTCACAAAAAGTTTGGGTGCTTAAGGAATAAAAAAGGAACATGGAAAATTGTGTTTTAAAATAATTTTCCTCTCAACTGCCATACACTCAGTGGTACTTTCAAGAGCTTCATGGGTCTGCTCTCTACAGACTTTGATTACACGGGATAATGATAATAACAAAGAGCAGGCATTAAAAAAAATCATTCAGATGCTCAGGCATCCTTCTCGGGAACTATTCATATTATCCTAGATTTGCTAAATCTCTTTAAATACTACTGGGAGTTGATGTTCTCACTCAGAGCATGACTATTATTAACAGCCTAGCTTTCCTGGGACACCAAATAGAGTAAGAAGTTTCAGTTTCAGAGAGAAAGATTGTAATGGAAAGCAGATTTTAACCAATAAAACATTTTGTGATTCATCGAAGAATAAATATTTTCCTATGCCCCTCAAATTTTCATCTAGTCAAATATTTCCCTATTAGAGGTAACAGACCCTATAATAAAAAAAAGTATAAGCCTGTGTATGTGTGATGGAGAAAATAGAGCGAGAAGAAAATTTAGAGGTCATCTAGTCTAATATTCTCATTTTATAGAGATTCCTTCCTCTAATATTTTCATTTATAGAAGACCAGATAGGTCAAGTCATTTACCCAAACTCTCATATCTATTAGCAGAACTGAAAAATATTCTGGTCTAATTAACCACCTGTTATTTTTCCTATCTGTCATATTGACTCAAAGTATTTGTCTAAAAAACGAGGGTCTTGAAACTGCTCAAGAAGCCTCTTCTCCAAATTTAAACTTTTTCAGCCAAAACTATAACTAATCTTTATATGAATAATTATTTAACCAGTTTTTACATGTCTAAAATTGTGTTTTGATATAGCTAATTAGAAGGATGGAGAGGGAGAGGGAAAGGTTGGGGTAGAAACAGATAGACACACAGACAGACACCTTGCAGGCAGCAGGGACTCTGAGTCTGGGTTTTTTTTTTTTCAACTTCCCCTCTAATAGCAAAGAGTCCAACGTATAGAGGAGGGTGTTATTTAAGATCACACAGCTAACACACTACTGGATACAAATAATACATAACAATAGCTCATCCATACAGACATGCTATCTGCCACCAGCAATGGCTTAAATGAGTTACCTTTTTGATTCTCTGTTTTCTCACCTGAATAACAAACAACAACAACAAAAATACCTGCCCTGGCTACTTCCCAAGTGTTTCTAAGATCAAGTTATCTATATGGAGAACTCCAGAGTGGTATGTAATTGTACATTTTGATCATCTATTGTTATATAAAGCCTTACACAACATTATTGTGAAAACTTACCTTCATAAGAATTTGGCAGCACTATTTCTGTGGTCTAATGTATGATGCTTGCAGTATGTACTTCTTAGATTTTTACATTAAATTTTGTAGGATATGCAGGAGGCACTGTTTACATTTGTTTACAATGTTTATTATATTTATTATCTGGGCTTATTTTTAAATTTTCTGTTCAGTTTTGCAAGTTCATTCCTATAGTTTTCATTCTTTATTCAACAATCGCCATTGAGTAATGACCATGCTCCTTGTTTCCTATCTTGGAGATACAGGAGTCAACAAAACAGAGTGTCTCTCATCAGTTTATGTTTTGAGCAATTACAAATATTGGAATGTTCACTTTGTAAAGGGAATAATGGATCTATTGATATAGAGTAATAGATTATCATTTCAGATTCTCATCAGATTAACCCCAATCAGACCATGCTATGTTCTGATTCATCCCCTGATTGTGTTGTTACTTTTCTTGGGATATTGGGTGAAATGGGTTTCCCCAAACCATTATTATTTGTGATAAAGTTAAAGCATATTTCATGACTTAGGGTATGTTTTTAACCTTAAATATATTGTCTTCTATAATCTTATTATAGCATAGTAATGAATTTAAAAGTTGTCTCTGATTTCAAATCCAAGCTCCACCACTTACTAACTGTGGGATGTAGGGCAATTTAGTAGACACCCATGCAGGTTTTATTTTTGGGGGGTTTATATACTTTTATTGGTGCATTGTCATCTCTCATTATAATGTAGTTCAGAGTGATAGTGACATACATGCACACAGCACTTGGTAAACTTCCCCCCAGCTCCTTCCCCACTCCCTCCCCTTCCCCATACATAATATTGGGATTAGCATTGGTATTCTCACACAAGTACATAACGTCAATGGAAGCATTTCCTTCATTAACTCTCCCTCCTCCCCCCCCACCCTGCCCTGGACCACTTCCCTCACTCCACTGGAGTTTCTCCTTCATTATCTAAAGTCTCTTATATCTCTTACTCTCCAGCTTTCACATATGAGAGAAGACATATGACCCTTCACTTTCTGTGACTGGCTAATCTCACCTAACATAATGTTCTCCAGGTCCATCCACTTCCATATATGTTTTAAAATCTCCATTGAATGTTAATTAAATGAGTTAATGCTATGTAGCCTTTCATAGGTATTTGTTTATGTAACACCGATAGTAGGTACTATATTATAATTACCTACTATTTGGCAGAATTTAATCCATTATTTCTAGAAACACATTACTTTTTTTAATTTGGAAACTCTCATTGATATTTTCTTTGTTCTGAAAAAAACTTATTGTCTTTCATGACTTTCAAATATCAGTTGCATAGTCATAAAAGGAATGAAGAGGAAATTCTTTCAAACAGCATTTGTGGTTTAAAGATATCTTGTAAAGCCCAAAGTTAAAGGCATTAAACCAAATGATTCAGCTGTCTGAACAGCTAGTTTCGATCTGCTAAAGCACTCTGATTTACTTACTGTCTGCACCCAGGCATTATTCTCTTTTGTAATTAAGAATGTTTACTCTGGATAAAAAAGCTATCTTCAAGTCCTGTTTCTACCACTTACTGTGTGTCTGCAGGAAGAGAATGTAAACTACCTCCATATCCTCATCTATAAAAATGAAAATAAATTCCATTTTATAGGTTTCATATGAAAATGTCATGCTTATTAACTGCTTATTATTAAGTTAATACAATAATATAATCAAATACTAATTTTGTTGCTATAGTTGCTATTAAAATATCTCCTTTGCAATATCAAAGTGCATTCTTTTAAAATTATAAGATTTATACAAGTCTTTATGGACTAAAGAGGAATGGAATGTATGAAGGAAGGAAAAACAACGTGGAGCCTGACTGGAAGTCTGAGATACAAAATGAAATTGGTTTTTGATTCAGTAGGGCATAGGTTCAATTTAGGTGGAGTTCACCCTGAGCCCTTTCTGTGAAGGACTCCTCCTCCTTACAGCAATACAGATATTAGACAATGACAGTAGCATGAATCCCTTCCAAAGAGTTTAAGAGTAAGGCTTCAAACCATTTGGCAGTCTTCATGGCCCTATAAATAAGCTGAATCAATAGGCATTGTCATGGGAAGGGTACCAAAACAGCTTGCTCCCTTGCCCTGAAATTATTTCCTTTGCAATCACTTAAGAGATTTTTTCTCCAGAAAAACTAGATTTAACCAAACTGTAGACTGAGCCAGTCTCTAAAAAGAAGTTATACCCCACATGTTAGTACACGCATCCATTCAAAGTGAAGGGGAGTTTGATACTATTGCATGGTAACTATTTTTAAAATGAATAAATAAAATTTTGCATGCAATATCTGATATTAAAATCACAAACTATTCTTCCATTTCAGGCATTAAAATTTGTTATTTTGCTACTATTTTGCCTTAAAATAAAGAATATTTTATGAGTTTCTCTCCATTTTTAGTTCCTCAATTATCTTTTGTTGAAAAATCTCATATTCACCATGGTTTATTGTTTGAGTCACTCTTCTTCAAATACCATAAAATATCCTTATAGCCCTGTAATGGAATAGCAATACTCACACCACTCCCCCTTATAATATCAATTCTCATTATTCCTCTAAAGATAAGTAGATCCCAACCTTAAAAATCATTCCTATTTCAGCAAAAAGTAATTCATAGAAATTCTCCTTTCCTTAAAACTTAACCATTACATAAATTGCTGGCAATTTTCTTTCTTTCCTCTGTTAAAATACAAAATAATCTGGTTCAGCATATGCTTCATTGTTCATTTGAGCAATTTATGCCCTCTGTTTTTATGGTTAATATGAATTTCTTAACCCTATTATTATTTTTGTTTTCCCTTTTCCAAAGAATCCTGGCAAAGTCTCTGTTTATGAATTTATACAGAATGTTTCAGGCTAAGGAAAAACAATTTCTCTAAACAAATGCTCAAAATGCATTGGTTTGTAATACATATGACCCCTCCAAAGTAATATGAATTTTCAATAGTCTAAAATGTATTATGAGAAGTAAGTCTTGGCAACAGATTTGCAAGTTGCTCAGGATTCTTGCTTGTCCATTTTCTGTTTGCATGTAGTTGACACAATATGTTATAACATCTTCTAGGCAATTCTTTTTATTAGTATATAATTTGAACTATGAATGATTTTTTTCTTGAACTTTTAGTACTGGGGATTGAACCCAGGGGCCTTCTACACCCCCAGCCTTGTTTATTTTCTTATTTGGAAACAGGTTCTCACTAAGTTACTGAGGCTGGCCTTGAACCTGTGATCCCCCTGTCTCAACCTCTCAAGTTCTGGGATTACAGGCATGTGCCACTGTGCCCAGCTTTTGAACTTTTCTTCTCTTTTGAACTTTAAATAATTTTTTATAATTTTAGACAAGGTGTTAATGCCCTCAAATTATATATTTAAGCATAAATTATGACATGGTATTTATAATGTCATTGTATTATAGAATACAGCCAGATTTTTTCTATCTGAATTATGCATATTAATAAAATTCTAGACAAAAGAATTTGTTCTATTGTATAATTATGAACATATCCATTATTTCTAAGTATGATAAGAACTGAATAATTATCAATGTGTTTTATAAAAGGCAAAGCCAAATTTATCATTGAGATAGCTGAAACAAATGGAGGAAAACAAGTAGTCCCAGACATACAGCACACAAGAGTTATATAACAAAATCCATTTGGAGATGTTTTCTTTCCTTTTCATAAGATAGATATTTACACAAACGATCCCCCAAATAAACCTGTGAAAACCCAGAGTTTACACTGAACCACTATATTTGTGATTTGGGGAATGGATTCAGTATGAGTTAAAAGGGAGACAAAGAATGAAATATTTCTCCGTTTTTCCTGACCTGGCCCAAAATTTGAAAAATAACTAAACTGGCTTCTCACAAGACCTTCTCCCTCTTTCTAACCTTTGCTTCCCCCCATATAACTCTGCTTCCCATCTGATAGTTGTCAAGCTGCCTTTTCTTTAAAGTGGCTTTAAAGGAAACTCTTCCACTGACATTATGTACATATGTGTGGATACCAATGCCAGTCTCAATATCTTGTATGGAGAAGGGAGGAGTGGGGAGGAAGCCAGGGGAAAACTCACCAAGTGCTGTGCGCATGTATGTCACTGTCACTATGAACTACATTATGATATATGTGAGACTACACAGCACCAAAAAAAGTACAAAAAAATTAAAGGAAACAAAACAACAACAAAAATAAAGTGGTTGTGACTTTAAATTTCCTAACCACATTCTCATGGCCAGAGTACCTCAGATCTGCTATTATGTAGAAACTGGTAAGAAAAAAGTAACTGGGTCAAAGTATTCACAGCCCTGCATCCTGCATCATGTCTGTTCTCTTCTCCCTCCTCCCACTATTGTTAATTCAAGTAAACAAGTGATTTAAGGGGTTTTAGGCAGTTTCAGGTATTTCAGGCTTTGGTAGAAAGATTAAAGATATTTGGGGACAAGAACCAGGGTAGGAGGGACTCTGACCTTAGTCGTAGCATCTCTGAAGTACCCCTGAGATGTTGTTACACTTTCTTCTAATCCTGTATGTTGGAGCCCTTTCTTTCGTTATTTTATTTTTATAATTTATTGGTGCATTGCAATTATACATCATAGTGGGGTTTCATGTGTTGAAAACATCCATGCACACAGCTTTTTGCATATTTTCATATACATCCCTCCCTGCCCCACACCTCCCTCCCCACATGAGTTAGTGAGATTGGTAATGATACATTCACATATTGCCATAGTATTGTTTGAACTGTTTCCTTCTTCAGCCCTCTCTCTTCCTCTCCATAACTCTTACCCCAAAGACTTTGACTATTCTAACAATCTTCCCTATTTTCTCTCTAACTTCCACAAATGAGAGAAAACATATCACCTTTGACTTTCCGAGCCTGGCTGGTCTCACTTGGTATAATATTCTCCAGTTCCATCCATTTTCCTGCAAATGACATATTTTTTTCTTCTTTATGGCTGAGTAAAGTTCCATTGTGTGTATATACCACATTTTCTTTATTCGTCATCTGTTGATGACACCTAGGTTGGTTCCATAATTTGGCTATTTTGAATTGTGCTGCTATAAACATGAGCATGCATGTATCACTACAATATTATAACTTTAGTTCTTTATTTGAACACAAATAAATTTTCTCAGAGGGTCTGGCAAAGCTTGTGATCGAAGCTGTCAATGTTCAGTAGAGGTTATCTGTGCTTCTTTTTTTCTATAATGCAAAAAGGCAATGTAAAGTACATGATTAAGTAATATTCTATGTCTACATTTTAATTATAATTCCTTTAAATACCCAAAGTATAAAACCATCCAAAAATGAAATTATTATTTAAATATTCTCTCTATACATAAGAAATCATGTATTTGTATTATCTGTATCTTCTCTTTGGATCTGAAAACTCAGACTAAGAAAATAATCTTCAATTTTTATCATAACTTTGGATATAAATATAATTAATATGGTTTCTATAATATGGCAATGGTCAGGAAAAATGCTGTGCTCCTTCTGTGCTGGCAGCAACCATATGGAAGTGGCAAGGTGAGGTGGGCCAGGCTCTTCCCCCTGGTTATGCCAGGCTATTGCCAGTGGCCCAGCCAGCCCATGCCTCTGCCCTGGGACTGATGACAACAGCACTGGATGTCATTACCTTACCTCCTGCTGAGCACTCCACATGTCATTGCCTTCCTGTGAAGTGCAGATTCATATCCATATTTTATAAGTGAAGAGACTGAGATTCTGAAAAGCAAACAAACTTGCTTAAAGCAACTTAGCTTATAAATGTGGCACCAGATGCAGACCCAGGTCTACGTAATGATAAAACCTGTGTTCTTAGATATTATGCAAAATGATTCCAGGGCTTACATTGAAATGATAATCTGATGAATTTCACTCTGCCTAAGAGGTGAACTCCCTGAGTGTGGTAGGCAGAGTCTTTGTATCTCAGACCCTGGAACAGCATAGGTCCTCAGTGCTAGTTGAACCAAAATGACAACTCTTTAACCCAGATCTGTCATGGCATTGGTTCATTAAAAGTTCCGTGTTCTCTTATTTTTTTTTCTTCACTGAAGCTGAATTAATCTATGTCCCCAAACACTCCATTGCAAAACGTTTATATTTCCAAGAGCAGTATCTTTAGCATTGTACGAATCCATAATTTATTTGTGACATTTTTTGATTGTAGTAAAATATACATAACATAAAATGTATCACTTTACATATTTTTAAGTATACAGCTCAGTGGCATTAAGTACATTCACACTGAGCCCGGCGTGGTGGCGCACACTTGTAATCCCAGTACTTGGGAGGCTGAGACCAGAGGATCCGGGTTTGCAGCCAGCCTCAGCTCGCTCTCTCTCTCTCTCTCTCTCTCCCTATCTCTTTCTCCCTCTGTACTTAGTGAGGCCTCCACAACTTCATGAGACCTGGTTTCAAAATAAAGAATAAAAAATAGGGCTGGAGGTGTAGCCCAGAGGTAGAATGCCCTTGGGTTTAATCCCTGGTACCACCAAAAAAAAAAAAAAAATACATTCACATTCTTGTGCAACCCATCCCTATCATCCTTCTCAAGATTGTTTTCATGTTCCTCATCTGAAACTCTATACCCTTTAAACGATGACTTCCCATTCTCTCTCCCGCAGTCCCTGGCAACAACCATCCTACTTTTCTGCCTCTATGAATTCTCTCATTTAATTGCAGTCATATAGTATTTGTCTCTTTGTGGCTAGCTTATTTCATTAGGATGTCAAGGTTCATCCATGTTGTAGCACGCATTAGAATGCTCTTCCTTTTTTAAGACTGAATAATATCCCATTGTATATGTATGCTACATTTTGTTTATCCATTCATCCTATAATTTTTGAATGATGTCATTGTCTGAAGTAGAATCTTTTTGCCAGTTCACTAAAGAAAGGGTAAGATGCAAATATAGAAATGCAGTGAGTTTGTAAGTCATAGGACATATCTCTATTTATGTCATAAATCCTAAAATTAATCATGGAAAACTAGTTCAGTATAGGCAATCAGCAAAAGAAACACATGGGTTTAAGATAATTTAGGGTTTCTGAATCATAAATATGCCTGAACATTTTAAGTGTTCAGACTGGAATTAGCCTGTATTCATTTGATTATCCTTTTTTATACATTAATTGTCTGTTAGAAGATTTGTAAAGCTAAATATATACTTTAATTGCTGTTTCTCTAAAAATAAATAGTATAGTAAGGGGACAGTTGATTCAAATAGGAATACCAATCTATAACCTTCAAGTTTTCTAGTACTACCATTTTACTTATAGTCTATGTATTATGGAATAGTTCTCAATAATTACTGGCTAATCTTGAATCAGTAAGAGGAAAATAACTTATTCATTCCTTCCCTTCATATATTCAACAACCATTCCTTATGTGCTTACTAATAATTTCATTGTTAGCATTTATTGAATGCAAGCCATACACGCACACAAATATGTATCTTCTAATACACAAATGTTATCTTCAAATCCTATACTGAAGGTAGACGTGATCGCCAGTTTATATATGAGGAAGCTGAGGATCAGGAAGGTTAAGTGAATTTCATAATTGATAACTGGCAAAGTTGGCATTTGAGAATAGGACTTCCAGATATAGGGCTGTTGCTTTGTCAGCCACACTTCCCCCTTCATGCCATGGGTGGTGCTGGGTGAATGAAAATGAATAGGACACAATTTCACCCTGGAATAATTCATATTCCAGTGGAATGAGTGGATATTTAAAAATTAATTAGAATAGTATAAAGATAAGTGCTTTGGAAGCCAGCAGGTGGAGAGAGCTTATTACTGCCTAAAAAGCTTTACAAAGAAAAGAACATTTCATCCCAACCTTACATGACTTACTTCCATGACAGTTTTCCATTTTGATGGGTAAAGAATTTAGTTAAGCCCCTACTGGGGTTGGTTAAGGTTGAAACTATAATGAGATCATGAAGGTTAATTTCAAGTGTTTGAAGTTTATCTCTGTTTTTTCTCCTTAATCTTCCATTCTGTAGAAACTTTAGTAATGGAATAATAGCAGAAAGAAAAAAAAGGTGAATTTAGGGAAAATAATCATCTTGTTAGTGTATGCAATGTTCTTGCATTATGGAAATAATTAAAGATTTAAGCCTACGATGTTGTGTCTTGTTCAGAACTATTGTGTTTCTCAGATGACTCTTGATAACACAATCCACAAAAATACTTCTTGGTTATTTGGTGACGTGTTGGGTGAGGCACTAAAGGCCGCTTCCTAAGGTCTGTATGGTTTTAAGTCACTGCAGCAAGGAAATTTCACAGTGCTGTCATGCTTTTGGTTAAAACAGTTTTGTGTTTTGCTTGGGAAAGACAATTCTGATAGTGCCCTATTGATTCAGATGTTTTCTGACAGTAGCTGCCTACCAGGTCTGCCTTCATTGACTTTTCAATGTGCTGTTACAAATAACTTGCATGTACAATTTGATACTGAAGAGCATAGAAGGTTCCCCACTGTGCGTGAAGTTGGAGCAGCCCAGCCAGGGGGTGGTGAGTGCTTATTATCATGCTGAAAATCACCCACCTGTCCCAGGCAGTTGCCATAAAAGAGTTGTGTTTCCTCTGTTATTCTTTTTTTCCCTCTCCTTCCTGTTTTATTTGCCCAGACATCCCAATGCACCTCTTATTCTTTAAAGGTTTCAACTTCATTCTTCAAAATGCCCCATGCTGAGTGAAATTTGAAATATGAAGTCATAGATGTTTTCTTGTTTTTTTGAACACCTGGAGTATATGATGGTTTGAATTGTAAGTATTTGTTAGTGCAGCTCAAAAGAAACCTTATTTTGTGGGATTTTTCTCAAATTGTGAATGGTTAGAAATGTCTATGATAATCATAACAAAATGACTACCATTTATTGAATGCCTACCATTTGGCAAGATCTGTTTGTAGTAATTTTCACTTGTTACCTACAATTTTGCCATCTCTGCAGGGCAAGTATAATTACCCCCATTTTACAGATGAGGAAACTAAGACTCTGAATGGCTCAGTGGTTTGCTCAGGATAAGAGTCATCATCATCACTTCTATTTTTCTAATCACAGTTGACATTTAATTATCTATAATGATGGTGATATTGTTTGGATTTGCAGTCAACTTTACAAAACTGGTATTTAGTTTGCATTGTGACTTACCCTTTGTGAGGTCACCTTGAGACTTTACATTCAGAAATGGATTATGAATTTCCTTGTGTTGAAATGTGACCCTTTTGTTAAGTTAGCATCATTTGTGATAATAGCTTCATTTCTACTACTAGTCTGTGTTTGTATTTTATCAGGACAGAAAGCAGCTGGAGAACTTGCCTGTTAATGCCCTTGAAGAGTTTGTGGGTCTATGCTTATTCAAATAATAGTTGCACGAAGCAAAAGAAAAATAATGTTTTTGAGAGAACACTGCTCTGCCCCTAAAAAACTTATGTAGGAAATGCATACATAGCTGCTATTTTCTGCTGTCTCCTACCAGGATCCCCACTCAGCATCTCTGCTCTTTAAAGGCATTCCAGCCTGTACATTCTGTCCCTGTATCACCTTATCAGCCAACACATACTGGTTATTCATATACACAAATAAATGTAGGGAAGAGAGGAAGAGGAAGGGAGAGAGAAAAAGAGAAATCTTTACAATGTTACATAAAGATGAAGTAACAATGAAAATGGATAATAACGCCGGGTGTGGTGGTGCACACTTGTTATCCCAGTACTCAGGAGGCTGAGACAGGAAGATCGCAGGTTCGTGGCCCTCTGCAACTTAGTGAGACCCTGTTTCAAAATAAAGAATAAAAAATAGGGCTGGGGGTGTAGCTCAGAGGTAGAATGCCCCTGGGTTCAATCCCCAGTACTGCAAAAAAAAGGGTAATAAGCACATATCTGTCTTATCACCAGTATTTCCAAAACCTAATGACATCAAATTCTCTGAAATTATTTAGGGAATTGAAGTAGTTTGAAGCTGCAGTTGGGTTTTTAAAAAGCAAGAAGGTAGTAAGATTAAGTAGAGGAAAATAATAAAACAGATGAAGCATCACATATTCTACCCTCTGCCCTCTCCATGGGAACACCAAATGAACCTGCTCACCATTCCATAAAGTACCATGTTGTTTTAAATATCAGAGCTTTGACTCTCAAGTCTGAACCTAAGCTACCCAACCTAACTTCTTCCTGGGCACAGTGAGCTTCTCCCTGTCTTTTGTCTTCCCAGAGCATCTAGGATATGCCTCAGTTTCAGTGACCATCTCGTTTGCTGGGTAAACGTACAGTGAGCCACCTCCTCACCTGTATCCTCCAGAGAGACATCTGGGACCTTGAGCACAAAGCTTAGCAAATGGCAGATGATTCTGTTTAGCCATTCAACAGTACAGAACCCTTTGGTAGTCCCAAGAAAGGAAGAAAGAGAGTGAAGAAGGTCATGATGAGAGAAAAAGAAAGGAAAAAAAAGACTAAGGGGAAAAGGAAGGAATGGAAGGCCAAAAATGTAAATTAAAATGCAATGATTTAATCTATCACAGAGTAGTTCATGTAAAACCCATTGTTTTCAGAAAATAATTTTATTTTGAGAGTCTTTCAGTGGGGATGAAGGAAAGAGTTTTAATATAAGACTAGATAGAAGTCAGGTCTTAAATGTTTCTGTTCGTTCCTTTGTAAGTTAACTTTTCCTAATTCTACAGTAATTCTACTTTCATATTTGTGATGAGACTTTTGCCCATTCCTTAGCTAACAAATTTTAGAAAACACTTATATGTGTTTTTTATAATGTAACAGGTGAAGGGAGTAGATAAAAGAATTTTATCCCACAATCTACAGATGACTATATTAAAATATTTCAAAATAAACCAAACTCACCATAAATATATGTGTGGGTGGTATCTTTGTGGTTTCTGCAAGACTGATTAGGCTCATTTATTTTCCTAATAGAAGTGCTCCTAATAAGAACTACTCCCCACAAACATACCATTCATTGTTCATTCCCCTGATCAGTTACCCTGAAGCTTTAGCTTCCCCTTTCTATTTTATTTTTCTCTCAGCCCCAACTTCTTTGGCCTTAAGGAAACCCCTAATTTTTTCCATTGGGCAGCATGCAAATCAGAAGAGGTTGTCTTGTTCTGCCTGATCCCAATTCTGGCCATACCTGATCAAATGAAGTCAATATTCTCTTTTTCTTCCTATCTCTCTGCTACCTAAAAGGCAAATATCCCAGTAATACCAGTCTGCAGTCACTATAGACAACAACATAAGAAGAAAAAAAGACTTAAGAAAAAAGAAGTCAAGGATGATTTTGAAGATGTATTATATAGTAGCTTGAAGTCTTTCATAATCACTTCCCAACTTCTCCATCTAATCTGACCAACACATGCCCCCAAAGACCTGTTGAAGTCTAGGGGGCAGTCAAAGTGATACAATGAAGAAAAAGCATTTCTTAGTCTTTGTGCACTTATGGGCATAGAAATGGTTGTGTGAATTTGTTTGAATTTTCCTTCTTTTCATTATTTTATGGTTTAATTGGTAATAAGCAGAAAATTGAAAAGAGATAAAAATAAAAGAAGGGGAGAGGAAAAGTCAGTGCCCTAGATAAAGAGTGACAAAAATTACAAAAGAATGAAGTAATTATTAACAAGATAGGACAAGAGATATTTCACCTAAATAAATTAAGTTATGGAAGAACCACACAGATACATGCACACACACAAAGCCATGAACATACACATACATGCACACACAGTCATTCACACATGTACAGATTTCATACACACAGACACACACACACACATAGCCATTGACACATATACACTTCCCCCACACACACACACACGCACAAGAGCCCACACTTGTGCATTTGCTCACAAATCACTCACACACAGCAAAGTTGTGCTCCCAATTCAATTAGTTAAGGATGCGTTTTACCACAAACAAGGTCATCACACACAAGATAACAGCAATTCACGGTGTAGCTTCCCGTGATCCCCAGAGTCCTTGAGGGAGTTCACAACTGCCTATGAACTAGATGTGCAATCAGACCTGCAAAGCTCAATTATTTCTGCAAAACTGCATTTTTGTGTACCAGATGTACAGCATCATTCCAGAAAATCTTACATTTGCAGTCTGTGTGCTTCCGATTAACATTAAGCATCACATATTTTGATTCTCAACCCAAACTCAGTGACATTGAGGCCATATCATTGTCTGGGGTGAGAGAGCCCACTCAGTGCCCAGGAGCCATCAGCAAAATTGTATTTCCTTGCACTAAATGTTGTAAATTCTATCCAGTTTAATATGAGTCTATAAATGGTATTGTGGTTTACATCTGGATTGTTCCCCAAAAGCTCATGTGTTGAAAACTTGATTCCCAGTGCAGCAATGCCCAGGGGTGGGGCGTTTGGGTTCTAACCTCAAAAGTGGATTCATGGATTAATAATTTGAATGGATTACTTACTGGAAGTAGGTAGAATCTATAGGCAGGTGGGGGGCGTGGTAGGAGGAAGTAGGCCCCTTCTGTATTCTTTCCCTCTTTACTCCCTGGCTGCCATGAGCTGCGGTTTCCTCTACCTCTTCCTTCCACCATGATGCTCTGCCTCACCTCAGGCCTGGAAAAATGGAACTGGCCAATCATGGGTTGGAACCTCTGAAACTATGAGGCAAAATAAATCTTTCCTCCTCTAAGTTGTTGGTTACAGCAATGAAAAGCTGACTAACATAAATGGGAATGATAGCTATTGCCTAATGAGAAAAAAATGAAATAATGTTTTTAAACACATCTAATATAATGCTGCACAGAAAAGATGCTCAAGCAAAACAAAACAAAACAAAAGAAATGGGGAAAAGTCAGGCAGATTTCACATAATGATTGGCAGTTACTGTTGCTCTGGTTGTTTTCCCTCACATCATCCATTTCTCCTTGAACTCTAAATTGCAATTTCCAATTTGATCACCTTTTAGCACCCTAATAAATATTAATATAGGTGACAGAGTCTAAACTAATATGACTCTGAAACCTGAATAGACCTTCAAACTTTTGGAGACAGAAATGCAAGCTACTTAAATGTTACATATGGATTGTCTTGATGCAATAGGTAAAGAGCACTTTGGGATCATTTAAATACTTGCTATGGCAAGCCAGTAAGTTTGGCCCCATTGTGAGATTCACCCCAACATATAAAAATAGATATGCTTGTTTCAAAAGAACAGATTTTTTTAAGTATTTTTGAAATGTGAAGGAGAGCTTAGTGTTATACATGTTGACTGAAACTTTTTTTTTTTTTGCGGTACTGGGGATTGAATGCAGGGGCGTTCTACCTTCGTGCTACACCCCCGGCCGTATTTTTTTTATGCTTTATTTTTGAAACCGGGTCTCACAAAGTTGCGGAGGGCCTCACTAGGGAGAGAGAGAGAGAGAGAGAGAGAGATCGCGCGCGCGTGCATGCGCGCTGAGGTTGGGCGTGAACCCGGATCCTCCGGTCTCCGCCTCCCAAAGTACTGGGATTACAAGCGTGCGCCACCACGCCCAGCTACTGAAACTTTTTAATGTCAAAATCATGGGTAGGCCGGGCGTGGTGGCGCACGCTTGTAATCCCAGTGCTCTGGGAGGCGGAGACCGGAGGATCCGGGTTCGCGGCCAGCCTCAGCTC
>PVJS01019406.1:0-33743 GCA_004027185.1 Glis glis | reverse complement strand
AAAAAAAAAAAAAAAAAAAAAAAAAAAAAAAAACCCAGGCTCACCCTTGCGGATTCCTGGCAGGCTTTCGAAGGCCCTGGGTGAACCCGGGTGACCACCCTGCAGGAGGGATGACACAGAGGCACACGAAGCGAGACAGACAGTTCCAGTCAGCTTTTCCATCGAGTAATCCGGGAAGATGAGCATTGTTTTCTTTCTTCTCCAAGCAAAGGGTGACCTTTGTTGATCAGGAAACAGACAGTCCATCACTTCTGCTCATTTCCTACGGGCCATTGAGAAATAACATGAAAGCTAAGTTGGGGGGAAGCCCGTGTCGTTCTACTTTGTGGAATGTGCGCTTCTCAGATACAATGGTAATAATTCACTTTTCTACTTCCCTGGAGGCCAAGAGGCAAATTTGCCATGTGCCGCCCAGGGATCTAATAAGAGACACACAGTTGGAGTCTCTGGCTCAAAACTAAAATTTACCCAGTGCTTCCTTGGGTAAAGCTGCGATACTGGAAGAACCGGTTGGGAATATTTAAAAGGGTGATATTTGCCAGGCACATTCCTGTCCTCCCTTGCAAATGGATGGGCTGGAATTGAACTTGATCTGATCCTCATTCCTGAAGGATCCCTCTTCTCTCTCCTACTTGTCAAGGACTGTTTTAGATTGAGAGGTCATGAAACTCTCTAGGTTGCTTTCAGCTACCCCTAGAAACCAAGGCCCTTAAGGAAGGGGTCTTAGGTGATGAGATTGGTGCGGGGCAGGGGTAGGGGGAGGTGGAGGGCACACTGTAGGTCGTTCATGCCATGTGTTCAGTTCCAGGATTTGCAGCCAATATCAATCGATTAGCAGGTGCCGGGCTCTGGGCCAGGTGCTTTTCATGCTGCATCTCTTTGATCAGGCCCCGCCTCATGCAGAGGTGCCTGTGTGCCCATTTCTCAGGTGTTTAGGTCACCTGCGGAGGCCACGTGGCTAAGGAGTAGCCCCAGGGCTGCCAATCACAAAGCCCTCAGCTTTCCCACAGTGTCCGCTGCATTTTGTCATCGGACAGTCCTTAAAGAGCATCCCTGTTTGCCACAGGCATTTCTGCTCTCTCTGCCCGCTGTGCGGGTGGAGGGATAGCATGACGTCCACTGCCCGCTGGTCATTGACAGCAGTGGTGTGGGACCTCTCTAAGGTGTCAGTCTCCTTAGTAACATGATGGGTCAGGCCGAGCTCTAGATCTGGAATCCTGTGTGTGCGACCAATGACAAGCCACTTTGATTCATTCACTCACTTCTTCATTAACTGGTTAATCCATTCGTTCAATAAAGATTGCCTCATGCTGAGTATGTGCCCCGGATACAGTGGCCAATAAGCAGACAGTTCCCACCCGTGCAGAGCGTGGGAGAGGCAGTGCTGTGAACAGGGTGTTCAGGTAGCAAGGGTTGGTAGGAGGGAGGTGCAGGGTGCTGCGGGGCACCCTGTCTAGGGCTTGGCGGGGCAGGCGAGGCTCTGGTGAAGGGAGGGGCAGCTCAGGTAAGAGCTGCAGGGTGTGCAGGAGGGAGGATGCACATGGAGAATTGAGAGCTGTGCCCACCGTCTAGACGAAGGATAGAGTGCAGAGGGGAGGGAATAGTCCAGAGCGAGGAAAGATGCAGAAATAGATAGGGGCCTCATTGTGCGGGACCTTGGAGAGCCTCACAGGGGTTTGATGTGGGCAGGCATGGAAAGGCAAGGCTGCCTGGGTGGTTAGGTTGTGTCCTATGCAAGACTTCCCAGCGACGGTGGGGGCTGCACTCACTAAGCCCCCGGTACAGGGCCTGGGTCTCCCTGGACAAGGCATCTTTTTTTGATTCTTCTCAAGGAGCCTTAGGGACTCGTGCTATCCTGTGAGCAGATGATGAGATGTGTGTTTTTGAGCCTTTTCTCCAGCTCCAGGGTTTGTTGGATGAAGGAAGGGGGGTGGTGATGGAGAGTGGGGAGCACATACAGAGAAAGAAGAGATATGGGGGGTCTGGAGAGACAGTAGGGATGGAGAGCGTGAATGGATTCGAGTACAGGAACATCCAGTGACTCCGTGAATACCCGCTCCTCACCTCTCATTAAGACAGTGAGGTGAGAACCTTCTTTCAGGAGGAGCAGAGGTACTAAATGCAGAGCAGCAGACAGAGATGAGTGTTCTGCCTCAGGCTACTAAGAGAGCCAGAGTTAGGTCTGGTCCTGGGTGCACCAGCCCTGGCTCAGACATTTGATCTTACTGCGGGAGGCCCAGCCGGTGATGGCCGTGTGGCTGAGTGGCCAAACTCAAGGCCAGGCCAGGGGCCAGGTATCAGGCTCCTTGTGTTTCTGAACACCATTTTCCCACCTCTCTTTTGTTATTTCCTGATCCTCAGATCTTCCTTGGGTGCCTGCTAAGTGCTGGCTGAGCCCAGCATGGAGGGGAGTCCAGAACCATCGGACACCATCTGGGCCCTCAGGAACTCACCTGTGCACAAGAATGAGTGAACAGTTGACCGTTCAAGACTGCCTGAGAATGCTCAAGGAATGTTCTAGATTATCACCTGCACAGAGAGGAAGGGCACAGTGGATATCGACATGGGATCTGGAGTCAGAAAGAACTGAGTTCAAATTCTGGCTTTGAAAATATTTCCCAGCTCTTACCCCCAGCAAATCTTATAATCCCTCTGAGCCTCAGTTTGCCCTTCTGTAAGTTGGGGCTGGTGATATTTAAGTGGTTTGCTTTCTTTAAGGATTAAATAATTCAGGACATGTAACGTACTTCATATAGTGTTGACTAGAGGGAGCATTTGTTTGGGAGAGGCCAGGGTGTTTTTGCATCTTTGGTGTGTGGTTTTAAGAGTTTTGACAGCAGACTCATGTAACCAACAGCACACACAAAATACAGAATAGTTCTACTGCTTCCCTGAACCCTCTTGTCCTACCCTTTTGTTGTTAAAGTCTCCCCCCAATTTTTTAAATTTCCTTTGTGGTAATTTATTATCTCTTAGTTTTTGTAATAGCTTCCTTGACATGTACTTCACATAGCATGTAATTCACTTATTCAAAGTGTACAATTCCCTAGTTGAGAGTATATTTGCTGTAGCCAAGCTTGGGACACTTTGATTATCCACCAAAAGAAGCCCAGTACCATTTAACACTCACCCCACCCCATTCCTGTTACCTCCCTTCCCCCTCGCCCCAGCCCCAGCAACTAATCTACTTTCCATCTCTGTGAATTTTGCCTATTCTGGTCATTTTATATACATGGGATCATACAATATTTGGTCTTAGGTATGTGGCTTCTTTCACTGAGCATAATACATTCATCTATGTTGTAGCATGTATCAGTACTTCATTCCTTTTTCTTGCTGAATAGTATTCCATTGTATGGATATACTGTATTTTGTATCAGTTTGTCAGTTGATGGACATTTGTTTCTGCTTTTTGGACTATTATTAATAATGCTGCCAGGATCATTTGTGTACATGTTTTTATGTGGACATGTTTCCCCCTGGAACCATTATATGCGTAAGCTTTTGAGGAACTGCCAGACTGTTTTCCAGAGTGGTTGCACCATTTCACAACCTCACAGTAGTATATGAGAGTTTCAGTTTCTCCACATCCTTGTCAACACTTGTTATTATCTGTAGTTTTGATTATAGCCATCTTAGTGGGTGTGAAGTGATATCTTAAGGTAGTCTCCCCATACTTACTCTTAACTCCTGGCAAGTCACCAACTCATCCTCTGGCCCTATAGTTTTGCTTTTTCTAGAATATGATGCCTGTAATTATGCATTACGTAGCCCTTTGACTCTACCTTCTGCTACCTTGCGCCTATAATGCATTTGAGAGCCATTCATGGATCACATTTCTTTTTTGTTGCTGAGTAGCATGTAGCCTGAAGCATTCCACCGCATGGATGTACCATCCCAGTAGTACCTGCTCTTATTCTAAGTGAAATTTAAGGTGACCCTTCCCAGATGAATCAGAGACCAAACCCTCCCCTTGCCAAGGGCTTTTACAGTTGGGGAGGCCTTCATTGCCTCCCCAGGCTTCAGTGCGGAAGACCTGATCCGTTCTTGCAGATTTCTCGGGGCAGCAGAACCAGGTCCCCTGTCTGAGAGCTGGCGGCTCTGTGGGCAGAGATCCGCCAGGATTAGACTTTCTCTGCGCTGTGGCTTTACATGGTTCCATGGGAAGCAGCATGTGTGGGCTGCAGCCCATCGAGGCAGCTGGGGTCGGGACAGCTGGTGCTTGGGAGCCCTGGGCATCCGTCCGCCGTCCAGCTGTCTTCCTTCTCATCGGGGGGCCCCAGCAGCTCCTGGGGCTGATAAACAAAGCCGCTTTCTCCTTCTCTTATCTGTTCCCATCTTTTCTCAGTAGGCTTGCAGTATGGGGCTTTGGGCCTGGCCACCCTCCTCCCCCAATGAAACAGTTTTCCAACTTTCTATTTCAGTCGTGGGGAGAATGTGATATCATGATAATAAAAGAATAATGAATTTGCACCACAAGGATCAGAACCCACAAGGTAGACATAAGAACTTGATGCAAGGAGAAGCCAGGCTCCCGGGTGGTTCAGTAATTGAAAGTCACACTGCAGCAAGCAGCAGGGCTGGGATTTGAATCTGCTGCCCGTGTGTCCTAAACCTCAGTCATCTGTGTAGCACCTTTCCTGAGTTCCTCCTGCCACTTGTGCTAGTATCAATTCAACATTTTTATTAAAATCTACTTCAAATTAACATTTTTTGTGTATGCAGCCAAATCACATCCTGTGCCCAAAAGTCTATGGATGGAGGGTTTGATATGCTAGTTCTATTTTTGCAAGACACAATAAAATAAATAAATGCATAACTCAAAATTAAAATATTTACCCATGGACTACCTAGAACCAGCTTGTGTCCCCTTAGTGACAGGTGAGCCATCCTGGGGGAGGACAGGGTGTGGCAGACAGCAACTTGCCTGCCTGTGTGTCTCGCTCCTCTGCTGGGGAGCTGCAAGTGGGCTGTGCAGGGCTTTGTCTGTCTCAGTATCCTCAGCACCATGTACCATAGCAGATCCATTATAGGCACTTGCAAAATGATGAATGAATGGTGTTATAAGGGGAGCTGAAGAATGAGTAAGTGCTTCGCCTTCCTGGTGGAGAAGATCGGAGGAAGCCTCTGTCTGTGCCTATGGATGAGATGGGGAGGCGGGTGTGGAGCGGGGCCCGGCACCAGGGAGACCGGAGTGCTTAGGATCTATGATGGCTGCGGTCACCATGGACAATGGGGGCTGAAGTCCTCCGGGGGAAGCCCTTCCAGCTCGCTCAGGCTTTTGGTTGGTGGGAACATGGACACTGTCATCTCATTGTGGTCCCAGCCACTTTGCTCCCTGATGTGGAAGAATCAGCCTGTTCTGGTTGTTCCTCAGCCACCAGGGTCCCCACCTTGCCTGCCACTCGCGACTTCCTTTCCCTCCGGCTTGCTCATAAAGTCCCAGCTCCTTCAGAGGCAAACAGCAGCCGCGTCTCTGCAGCAGTCTAGGCCACAGAGCCACAGAGGGGTCACATTTGTCAGTGTTCCCATCAGCCAACATTTGTTGAGGCCCTACTGTGTGCCGAGCATGGGGTTAATGCCCTGGATGCACTCTCGTGTCAGAATTGGATGATCTGGACATCAGCACTCAATTTGCAATTTGACTTTCTGAGGAAAAGCTCAGCTGGGCGTGGTGGTGCACACCTATAATCCTAGTACTTGGGAGGCTGAGACAGGAGGATCGCAGCTTCAAGGCCAGCCTCAGCAACTTAGGGAGGCCCTCCACAACTTAGTGAGAGTGTGTTTCAAAATAAAAAATAAAAAGGGCTGGGGGTGTAGCTCAGAGGTAGAATACCCCTGGGTTCAATCCCCAGCACCAAAAAAAAAAAAAAAAAAAAAAAAGCTCAGTGCAGAGTTAATTCAGAGCTAAATACAACCCCCCCCAAATCCAAAATGCAGTTGCCACGTCCTCAGCAGAACTCTGGCCCACCTGTGGGGTGCTGATGGGACAGAGGTGGCAATTGATGTCTCTGGGCTTTTAAAGCCCTTCTTTGTATAATAGCAAAGATGTTGATGCCCTACAACTACTAAAAAATATTACTCACCTGTGGAATTCCTTCCTTTCCAACCATTCTCTTTCCTTCCTCCCCTTCTTCCCTCCTCTCTCTCTCTCTCTCTTTCTCCCTTCCCCATCTCCCTCTGTCCTTCTCTCTCTTCCTCCCACAGATATTAAATTGCTTACAATGTACCTGACGCTATTTCTGAGATACAGCGGTAAACAGCACAGGCAACATCCCTGCCTACAACGGAGCCCACATTCTCACGGCAGGAGAGAGGAATAAGTACAATCCATCATATAAAATATATAGTACGTTAGGCGAGGATATGTATTACAGCGAAAAATGCAAGCCAGGAATGAGGATAGTGTTGGGAGATTTTCATCTGAGCTGGGGCGGCAGGGGAGAGAGTGGTATTTTAGTAGGTCATCAGAGGAATTAGGGAATGAGCTATGCAGATACTTGAAGAAGGACCTTCTAGGCAGTGGGGGGGTGCAGTGTGTGCAAAGGTCGTGAGGCAGGAATGTGCCTGGTACGTTTGGAGGACAGCAAGGAGGCGTGCTGGAGTGGGTTGAGCAAGGGGAAATTGTAAGAGATCAGCTTGGGCAGGTAATGGGGGTGGGGCTGACCTTGGGAAGGTTTTGGAATCCTGTTCCATGTGATCATTCTACAAAGGAATCACTCCGGACTGCTGAATAAGAAACTCTGAGGGTGGCTTCCACCACCTATTTTCATGTTTTATTTTGGTACTGGGGATTGAACCCAGAGCCATCCTACCTCCGCGCTACAACTACAGCCCCCGCCCCCTTTTTTAAAATTCGAAACAGGGTCTTACTAAGTTACTGAGGCTGGCCTTGAACCTGAGATCCTCCTGTCTCAGCCTCCCAAGTACAGGATTACAGGCATGCGCCACCATGCCTGGCTTCAACGATCTGCTTTATGGAGCCCCACTGGGGGATCCTGGTGCCCCTCCGAGATGTGCGTGCCGTCTCTGTGCCGCTCCAGGCCGGCCTCGCTCTGTGCAGCCTGCTCTTCCCAGCCGAGTTCCCGCAGGCTCAGTGCAGCAGCGGGTATGGTCTGAGACTGAAGGCCAGTCATTGCTGCCCCGACCCCTGATCCCAAGAAACGCCATCATCCCCACGTCTGGAAGTTGACAGTCAGACTAATAAAAGTCAGACGCTGTGCCTGCGGTCAGGCAACCGCCAGGACAGAAAGTGGGAGGCTGGGGTGCATGGGCAGAATCCTCCGAGATGGGATCAGGGACTGTCCCGGGGGGTGACCCTGGGACATCTGGTCCAGGCCTCTCATTTGACTGAGACCACTAGAGGGGAGACGACTACAGATTAGACTTTGGGGGGGTTGCTGCGCACCCCCGGGCTTCCAAGTGCTTGCTCCCTCGCACGCTCAAGGACCAGCACACACTGCTGCCTGGCCCATGGAGGGGTGTTGGTGGCCTGCCAGCTCCAAGATGAGTGGAACCCCGGATGGCAGAGACTACAGCCACCCCTTACCTGATGTCACATTAAAATAAAAGGCTTGTGGCAACGGACGCTGCAACCTGCCACCAGGCAGACCTGTATGTCACTTGCAATTCTGTCTTTGTGGACTTTCTACTGAGTCACTCAACGCAGCCTGTGAGTCACCAAATGGCAGCTCCCAGGTCCTGGTCCTCCCTGTGCTCCGGGCTTTGTCACCTTCTTTCTAATCTCGTCACAGGGGCTATGTGATTCTCATTTTACAAACAAGAAAGCTGAGACTGGGGAAGTCAAAGCGACTTGCCCTGGACCGGGTTTCGACCCCCCTCAGTGTGGACAGAAGTCAGGACTCTGCCCACCTCCTTCTGCTGCCTTCGCATGAGTTTGACCCTGGGGTCACTGCCAATGTTATCTCTTCCCTTCCTGTTTTTCTTCCCTCCCTTCCTCTCTCCCTGCCAGAATTCTTTTCTCCTTTTTTTCCTACCTTAAAACTTGTTATCAGGTGCCCAGACTTACTCTGGTTTCTGAGAGTCCAGTGATAGATGGTCCCTGCTCTCAGAATATTTCTGGCTGGCAGAAAACACAGTCACCAAACCAGGTGGTTGTGACACTGCACAGTGACTGCTATAAGGAGGGTCTATACAAAGTGCAATAGGAGCAAAGATGATGGAGGCCTTCCCAGGGAAGGTGAGAGTTGAGGCGGGCTTTGCTGGATGAATAGGAGTCCATCACAAAGAGATGAGAGGTGAATGTAGAAGGGTGAGGAGAAGAAACAGCTCATCAGGGGCTTTCAGGGATCAGGTCTGGGTACTTGAGGAACTGCAAGTTTAGTTGGTCTGGAGCCCAGCCAGGAGGGTAGGTGTGAAATGTAAGATTGCAAAGTCATACCCAGGGCCTGATCGCAGAGGCCTTGAATGCCGTGCAGAGGAGTTGGTACTAACCTGTGAATGCCCTAAAGAACCTTGCCCTGACTTCTGTCAGAGCAGAGTCAGAACGACCAGACCCTTGGCTGGCGAAGTCAGGGAGGACAGGGCATGGTGTGAGCTTGTGTATTTCTACACACATGCACATCAGAGAAAAATTAGGGTGCTTGCATAAGCAATAAAAGAAGAAATGTAAATGACCCACCATCTAGAGATAAGCAAGGTTAACGACTTGGAGTATATCCTTTCCAAATATTTTTATTTTTATTTTTATTTGTTTATTTATTTATTTTGCGGTACTGGGGATTGAACCCAGGGGCATTCCATCTCCGAGCTACACCTCCAGCCCCATTTTTTGTTCTTTATTTTGAAACAGGGTCTCACTAAGTTGCAGAGGGCCTCACTAAGTAGCTGAGGCTGCAATGAACCCAGATCCTCCAGTCTCAGCCTCCCAAATACTAGGATTACAAGCATGCGCCACCACACCCGGCTTCCAAATATTTTTATGTATTTATATTTTTTCCTTGCAAAATAGAATCACAGAACACATTCCGTCCTGTCCTTGCTTTTTTTCACTTAGATTATGAACATCTTCCCCTGAACTCTGACAGCATCATTAAAAACGGTTGCATCGTGTTCAATCTTGTGGCCAGTTCTCTAATATTGGACATTTAGGTCGCTTCTCATTCTTCAGTTCTATAAACCACTCTGGAGTGAATTACCCCACAGTGTAACTTTTCGTACATGATTGATTATATCCTGAGGATAAATTCCTAAACGTGGAATTGCTGGATTCGACCAGCCAGCTCATAAAAGGCCTCAGCTGCCTTCAGAAAGATTGCACTGACGCCCGCTGAGGTCTGAGAGGATCTGATGAGTAACAGCTCCTTTCCCTACGCTAGTCCTGATGTAGCTGAAGTGGACAGAGGGCAGACAGGGAGATGGAGATCAAAATGGTGTTTTTATTACTAATAAACACTTGTTTGGAGAGTGTGGCTGCTATAGATTGAATGTTTATGTCCTCCCCAGACTCAAAATTCCTATGTTAAATTTTCCCCAAGGTGAAGATATTAAGGGGGAGGGGCTTGGGCAGTGATTAGGTCATGGGGGGGGGTGGTGTCCTTAAGAGTGGGATCAGTAGCCAGGGCTCCATGGCACACATTTATAATCCCAGTACTTGGGAGGCTGAGACAGGAGGATCGCAGGTTTGAGGCCAGCCTCAGCAACTTAACGAGGCCCTGTTTCAAAATAAAAAATACCAAAAAGGGCTGGGAATGTAGCTTGGAGGTAGAACACCCCTGGGTTTATTCTCCAGGACCAAAAATAGAAAAAGAATGGGACTATGCCCTTATAAAAGAGACCCCAGAGGGACCTGTGCTTCTGCCATACGGGGACCCAGTGAGAAGACAGCCCTCTCTGAACTAGGACGCACATGTCTCCAGATATCGAATCTACCAGCCACTTGAGCTAGAGTCTCCCAGCCTCAGAACTGGGAGCAATAAGTGCTGTTTGTGCTAGTCAGTCTCCAGTACTTCTGTGACAGCAGCCCAAACAGACTGCCTGTGGCTTAGGTGTGCAGCAACAAGAGCTTCCTGATACTCAGCCCTGCACCTAATCAGGTGTCAATACCTACTCAGGACCATGCTGGCAAAATGCAGACCTTGCCTAGAAAACTGGGGCCATGCAGGATATCAGCAAAATGCTCACTTCCTGCAGGCAGCCGGCTCCCAAGGAGGATAAGAGGGCTGAGCCAGGCCCGCCCAGCTTCTCCCAAACTCAGGAACCAGATGATTCATTTTACCTCTCCAGGGAAGGAGTAAGTTAGGGGCTCAAGAGAGGCCTGGGGCCTTACTCATAGATGTCCCTTGCAGGGCAGGGCACAGCAGGAGAGAGAACAAGTGTAGTCTAATGATAATTACAAAAAACGATTCCTAATTTGTTGAATGTGGTATGCGCCTTCTCTCTGCATTCTCCTATCAATAAGATAGATACCCTGTCCATTGGCATCTTATAAATGAGAGACCTGCCGGGCGCGGTGGCGCACGCTTGTAATCCCAGTACTTGGGAGGCGGAGACCGGAGGATCTGGGTTCGCGGCCAGCCTCAGCTACTGAGTGAGGCCTCTGCAACTTCGTAAGACCCGGTTTCAAAATAAAGGATAAAAAATAGGGCCGGGGGTGTAGCTTGGAGGTAGAACGCCCCTGGGTTCAATCCCCGGTATTGCAATAAATAAATAAATAAATAAATA
Source organism: Glis glis (assembly GCA_004027185.1). NCBI lineage: Eukaryota > Metazoa > Chordata > Mammalia > Rodentia > Gliridae > Glis > Glis glis. The sequence continues at coordinate 23,060 of PVJS01019406.1, read as the reverse complement.
AATAAATAAAATAAATGAGAGACCTAAGGGGTCAAGAATGAAGTCTCCCAGCCCAGGCTCCCAGTTGGTACACACAGGAGCTGGGCTTTGAACTCAGGCAGCCTGACTCCAGAGACCAGTCTCTCAGCCACTGCTAAACTGCCTCCCACGCTCAGCATCACCTGACTTTGAAAGGTTGACAGCCCTTACACTTAGAGGAAGAGCCAGGCCTGCCAGCATGCCCCTGTCCCCAGGCTGAAATGGCACGCTTCCCACAGCTTTGGGGCAGACCTTCTGACCAGACCTGATCCCATAAAATCCACTAATTGCTTTTGAAAGAACCACTTCGCCAAGTGCCCTGAGTTACCAGGAGCAGCGGTTATGATGGGCCACACACGACAGCGAGGCCTTTGACAAGTGTCCTTGCTTCAAGGGGCACTGAGAGAGACACACTCAAGTTCACAAAGTGAGGTTTCCATTTTAACTTTAGGACTGCAGCAACTCATTAAGGATCTGCTTTGATTTAAGGAGAGACAATGAATCTGTTAAAGAAACAATTTTTGATTAGAAGGAAAACATATAATTTGGGAGGGGGGATGAGAACACTAATTACACCCTTAATTGTGCCTGTGGCTCTTTAGGGTAAACTCTAAGGAATTGGGTAAAGAAAGAGAAACCGAGTTTTTCTTTAAGTGGTTTTCTGGTGTTCCAAGCAATTCCCCAAAGGATAGTCACCTCTGGTGTAACCCATTTTCAGTTTTAATTGCCTTACAAGCTGAAACTAGGCTTTTTTTCTTTTTAAAAGCAGGCAATTTTGGTGTTTCTTTAATTATATGTTGTTATAATTTTCTTATTCTTTAAACATCGGCTGAGGTATACTAAAAAATTTGTAGACCTTGATGTTTATGCATTAGCATATCTGGTTGGTAAAAAACAGTTGGCGAGGAAATATGGGACACTGAGTAAAAGTATGGATTCTGGGGTCTCAATTCTTGAGGTTCACAGTTGGCTCTAACTTTTAGGAGCTGTGTGATCTTTGGCAAGTTACTTAACCCTTCGGTGCTTTTGTTTCTTGTCTGTAAAATGGAGATAACAACAGCACTCTCATCATGAAGTTGTTGTGAAGATCTGATGACTACTGGTCAGAATAAGCTAGGTTATGCTGCAGTAACAGACAAACCCCAAATCTCAGAGGTTCAATACAAGCAACATTTCTCTCTCTCTCTCTCTCTCTCTCTCTCTCTCTCTTTAAGTCATTTTATTTTTTTTTTTGTAGTATTGGGGATTGAACCCAGAGGTATTCTACCTCTGAGCTACGCCCCCCAGCCCTATTTTATTTTTTATTTTGAAACCAGGTCTTACTAAGTTGCAGAGGACCTCACGAGATTACTGAGGCAATCCTCCTGTCTCAGCCTTCCAAGTACTGGGATTACAGGCATGTGCCACCATGCCTGGCAACATTTATCTTTTACTTATGCAAATTCTTAGGAGCATCTGGATAACTCCAGAGCAGTTGGCTCAACATATTCCAGGCTGCTTTTATTTTATAGCCCCTTAATATCAACATGCTTCCATTCTTGTTACTACCAGGAAGGATAGATTATGGAGAATTATACACTGGGTCCCAAAGGCTTCCAAAGACAGTGACACAAATCACAAGCCACAAATCACTGTTTGCACTTCACTGGCCAAAGCAAGTTGCATGGCCATGCATGAATTCAAGGCAGTGGAAGGGTCCAGAAGGAGAGGACAACTAGGAATAATGGTGATTTTTGTCAGCATTTTCTCCACTGGGACCAAAATACCTGACAAGCACAACTTAGAGGAAGAAAGATTTATTTAGCTCAGGGTATGGAGGTTTTACAGGGTTCAGTCCATGTTCAGCTGGTTCCTAGGCAGGAACTGTAGTGGCTTTTAGGACATGGTGGTGGGAGGTAGAGAGAACAGGGCAGGGGGACGTACCTCTGAACCTTCCTGCACTGGGGACATGCTTTCAACACACAGACCTTTTGGGGGCACATTCAAACCCAAACCATAATAATTGGTGAGCAGCAGTATGTCTACCAGATGTGTCTACCAGCAGTGTGTCTACTAGATGTACACCAGATGCGAGGTGCCCATTAGAACAGTGCCTAGCTCTTAGTAAGCATGGGATAAGTATAAGCTATTGTTGCTGAAGGCTGGCACTGCCAAAGTATAATGTTAAATTTTATTTAAGCTGCTTTTATTAGTTTTAGTTTTAATCTAAGGAATAAGAGGCTGCAATGAACTCTCCTGGGAGGTGGTGGGGTTGCTCATGGTCACAGTGATTGCTCCAGTGCTCTGTCACATAGTAGGGACACACATTTGGCAGGGAGCATTAGCCCTGTTTGAGAACATGGGCTGATAGGCAGCTTTGTGTTTGAATCCCAGAGCCACTATGCCTACTGGACGTATGATCTTGGCCAGATTACTTAACCTTTCATTAAAATGGTCATGGTAATGCCCACGTCACAGAGCGCTGTTATAATGAAATAAGATAATCAATATAACATTCGCAGAGCCTGATACAAAGTTAAATGTTCATGGATGGTAATTGTTGCTTGTGATGAACACATTTTTCTGAACCTTCAACTTATTGGGTTGTAAAATGGGAATAAAAGTATTAACGTTTTAGAGGTTTTGAGGGGCTGAGGGGATCACATACAAGGATGCTTAATGCAAAGAGTAGACCACAAAGAACAAATCTCTTCCTCTTCTCTCCATCTATTTATCATTATGTCAGATTTTAATCCTGATCAAGCCATAGGAGACCATTTGGGATTTTCTATTTTCTAGAAAGCATAAAAATTAAAGTTATATTTTGGGAGCGCCAGCGTTCAGCATCAACAGTTACACTCATTCCGTGCTTCCTGTGTGCTGGGCACTGTTGTAATAAGCACGAGGCATCTTCAGCTCCGCCCTGGCTCCCAAGGCTGCCAAAGGTTGGATGAGCTGATGTAAATGCCAACCAATGTGGGTCCCTGGAGGCTTCTGCAATCCCCACGCTGTCCCCCCATGTCATCTCCACTCTGAAGGACCCTTCCCATGATGGCATTATGAGTGAGGTTTTTTTTGCCAACTTGGCACTGCACAGATCACAACAGGTAACTGCGGTGAATGATGCCACCACCAAGCAAGGGTGAGACTTGGCTCACAGGGTGACTCTCACAGCTTCTGCCTTCCCAGGAACTCTGGCGGCCCACAGCCCAGGCACACTGGGAGCCTCCAACTGTGGACTCAGGCGCCCCGGGAGCTGTGAGGCCAGAATAGGGATAATGCACCATGAGAACACACCACACATCCCGGATCACAGTGCTGCTGGGAGCCTCTCTGGAGCCACACTCAGTGTTCTAGATCCTTCTGGGAATGCGCCACTCCTCTTAGAAGCCCTCCCCGTTCCTTCCCAACTGCTTGGCTGCTCCTTATTTTGTGTCCTCACTTGAGCCACTTGTCCGTGTCTTTTGGTACTTGGCACCGCAGTTACCAGCACACAGTAGGCAGTAGGCAAATGACTGTTGAATGAATAATTAAGGGAGGAAATCAGGGACCTTGAAGACTATTTTCCAGAAAACACCTTACATCAGCTTTTTGGATTGTAATGAGTCTCCTGGGAATAGAAGAATAAATATTTTCCTCCTCTTCTAATTTAAGAAATGGAAAGGTGATAAAGAAAAGCCTGACTCTAGGAAACAACCCAGTAGGACATCATTGGAGGCTGCAGAAGAGGTTCAGGCTTGTGAAGGTGCATAGTGATTGATTAGTCATGCCTGCTGGGGGTGGCTAGAAAGGAGGAGGACAGCACTTAGGCCTGAGAACTGCCCTCCCCACATCCTTTAACCAGCCACCAAATGAGTGAAAATACAGCTTTAAGAGTTAATGATGGCCTTTTCTTCAACCTCTAATTGGGATATTTAGCAAATGTGTTTTACTATTAAAATGAAAATGGGGTGGAAAATAGACTTAATTTTATAATCCACATTGAGTGCTCTGTCGACAGAAAATATTTTTTTTTAATGAGAGAAGGCAAGCAACCCTTTCATCTGAATTACTTATTCTCCCTTCTAGATAAGAAGGGATCTGACTGTAGTCCTGGGGGCCTCTGAGTCAGAACACCTGTTTTTCTTCCCAACTTTTTTTTCTGTGTGTGTGTGGTGCTGGAAATTGAACACAGGGCATTCTACCTCTGAGCAACACCCCAGCCCTTTTTATTTTTATTTTTTGTTTTGAAACAGGGTCTTTCTAGATTACTGAGAGTCTTGCTACGTTGCTAAGGTTATCCTCGAAACTGTGATCCTCGTGTTTCAGCCTCCCATGTACTGGCATTGCAGGCTTGTACCACCATGCCTGGCTCTCCAACTTTTTTTTTAATTGAAAAATTTCAAACCTACAGAAAATTTGAAAAAGCACCACAATAAATACCTGTATACCCTTGACCTCGATTCACTGACTGTTAAAGTATTACCACATCTACACGTTCTCTCTCTCCCTCTCTCTCTACGCCTCCACACGCACATTTCTATTTTGCTGAACCATTTAAAAGTAAGTTCCAGACATTATGACATCTTCATCCCAAATGCTTCAACTCTGTTTCCTGAGAACATGGACATCCTCCTACAGAATTACAAGACAATTATCACAACCAAGAGATTTAATGTTAATACAATAATATTATCACAGCAAAGAAAATGAGTATTAATTCAGTAATACCATCTGCTATTCAGTCCTTACTGAATTTTCATCAAATGTCCCAAGAATGAATTTTATTCCTTTTTGAAAATTCTAGAAACTACGGCATTCCATTTGATTGTGATATCTCTTTAGTCTTTTTAAATCTTGGACAGCCCCCCCCCTTGCCTTTTTATGTTTCCACAACTGACTGTTTTTGAAGAAAAACAGGCTGGGTGTCTTATGGTACGCCCCACATTCTGGATTTCCCTGATGGTTTCCTTATGGTTATTTAAAGTGAAGTGTGTTTCACAGGAACACCTACTGGTATTACAGTGGACTTCTTATTGAAGCACCTGAGGGTCACCTAGTGTCTAGCTGTCCTATAGTAGGAGACCCTAAGTTTGACCCTTTGGTTAGAGGTAGTGACTGCAAGATCTCCCTATTACAATCCTTCGTAATATTAAGTCGTCTGTGAGTGACACTTTGAAATCCATGGTGATCCTTCCTTGAATCAATGATTATACCAAGGATTGCAAGTGGCAGTTTGCTAGTTCTGTTATTCCCTCTGCATTGACTAGCTTACATTCTACAAACCTGTGCTGATTACTTGTTTTTAAGCTTCATCTTAGTTATCTATATTGAGAGCATAGCAAGAGAGGGTTGGTTTGCGGATTAATCTCGATAATGGATATGAAAGAGCTTTGTATAAATGGTCACAGGTTTGATCATTGAAATTCCTATTATTTACATTCTGGGGGGTGCCTCAAGTAAAGTGAATGCATTTATCTAAGTTGGTTGTTTCCAAAAGAAATGCACATAAACAGTTCAAGAATAAGTAAGAAGTACATAAACAGTTCAGTTTGACCAATATTTATAAGCTTCTACTGAGGACCCACACAGTACTAGGCATGGAGATTAATAGCCAAATGCCCTGAATTAATTTGATGCGCAGGGGAAGAGAATAAAGATCATCAGAACAAAAATTAATTTGTTAATTAATTCACTCATTCATTATTTTATTCGCTCAATAAACATTTGATGAGGTGCTAGAGATACTAAGTCAAATAATACCTGGTTGTTGTCCCAGTGAGCCAAGGGTCTGGTGAGGAGACCTGCAGCTTCTCCTTGGGGGGGACTCCCTGAACCCAGACCCAGTGTTTCAATTGGCATTCTCACTGCTGTAATACAAAGTACCTGACAAAGACAACTTAGAGGAAGGACAATTGACTTGCTCACAGTTCTGGAGACTTCATGGGTTCAGTCCATGTTAGGCCAGGTTACATCAGCTGAGCTTGGGGCATGGCAGGGGGAGGTGGAGAGAGAAAGAGAGAGAGAGAGAGAGAGAGAGAGAGAGAGAGAGAGAATGAGTGCAAGTTTTTGCTCTGACATCATGGAGGCTGGAAGCAAGAGGATTCAAGGACACAAGCAGAGTCCCCAAAGGGATACCCCCAGTGACCTACCTCCTCTAGCCACATCCCACCTGCCTAGGTTACCACTCAATAAATCCATTACAATGGATTCATTCACTGATGAGATTACAACTCTCATGATTTAATTATATCAACTCTGAACACCAATCCATGAGCGCTTTTAGGGGACATTCTGTATCTAAACCATAACACCCAAGTTGCTCGACTCAGAGGCCATCCACTTTCCACTATATCAAAGAATGAAAATGGCAGTGGGGGCCCCTTTGGGAGCTGTTCCTGCAGAGCTGTTCTTATCTCTCACACATTCTTGCCTTGCCCACCATTGCTGTAATGTAGCTAGGTATTCAATTTCCAAGCCAGCCTCCCCCTGAACCCTGTGTCCTCCTGGAAACCAGCATAAAACCAGTACTGGCCAGGGGATCTCAACAGAGAGCCTTGCATCACCTCCTGCAGGTAAGGGCAAGATTAGCAGGCTCACCCACTTGGCTATTCCAGCTGGCCATCTGCTCTGGGCTGAGATCCTGTTAGGAGCTAGAGCGCATCCCCAGCTACTCCCCACACCTGGGGATCCAGGTGACCAATGCCATTTGCCTGGAGTTTGCCACAGTTGGTGCAGCCCTGTTCACAACTCTGCAAGTAGACATTTGCTGCTTTGTATCCTCATGGAAGGCACCTCTGAGCACAATGAAGTAGAAGACTGGTGGGAGCTTCCCTGGGTGTAATCTGTCCCTTCATACCAAGGAGGCCTGGCCACAAAGAGGTCATGAGGTGAGCACCCATTGGGGTCAGTTAAAACTTGCTGGAGAAAAGGAAGTTTTGTGCTTATGGAAGACCAATTGACATTGAAGGGTTGAAAATGCATATTGAAGTCAACCAAGAAAGATATTTACACCATTTCCCCTTTTCTTTTCTTTTGGAATCTCAAATACAATTGCCTGTTGAATTACTCGTAGTCATGAGTTCACAGAAGTTTCCTCATCTGTACAAGGCTCTCTCCTATTTTAGTGCTTAATTTTTTCTCTTCATCTGTGAAGAGTACCACTCTCCTATTGGTATTCATCCAAGGTGTTTAATATGCGTTCCTGAACAGGTAGGTGTGTATCTTTGTTAAACATGCAGTATTGTGTTGTGCATGTATATTTTTGACTCATAGAAATCATATTGCGCCAAGGAGCTTGTTCTGTTCTTACCATTTCACCCATGTTCTCACTGTGTGTTTAAGATCTATCTACCTGTCCTATTGGCTATACATCTAGTTTATTTCTTCTAACAGTGGCACAGTTGAGTTAGTCAGGGTAGGCTAAGCTATGCTACAGTAACAGCACCCAAATCTTAGCAATTAGAAATCATGGAGGTTTCCTGCTTGGCCAGACTACATGTCCCTCAGGTCAACAGGAAGGACTTAGGCTGGTGGAGCCTCCACCATTTACTGTTGCAGGGAGAAGAGAAAGTGACAAGGTGCTCTCTGGCTCTTGCAGAACTATCCAAAATAAGTCATAAGGCCATGTCCAACTTCATAAGGGGTAAGAACTGCAATCCTACCAGGAATCTAGAAGGAGGAACATTGAAAATAATTGGTGCTAATGACTATTACATAGTAAGCATCCACCACATTTTGCATTATCTTTTCTTTAATGATGGTGCTTCCAATTCCCCACTACCACAAACATCAGAGCTTGTCACGAATATCCTTTTATTGTCCCCTTGTGGGCTCATGCAAGTATCTTTCTGGGCTCTGTACCAAGGAGAGGGTTTTTTGGTTCATAGGGTTTATATATACTTGGTTTTGATAATCACTACCTCATGAGTATCTAGAAGGGCTACCTATCCCAGTCTAGATGCCCACAAGCCATGAGTGAGGGCTCCCATTTATCCATATCCTCTCCAATGTGTAGTGTTATTCAACATTCTAATTTTGCCAGTCACTTGTCCATATGTGGAATATCATTGTTGAATTCATTCTCATTTTTCTCATTACTAATAAATTCGAGCATCTTTTCATCTACTGTTGACCAATCTAGCTCCACTTCTGTGAACTGCCCATTCATCTTCATGGACCATTTTTCTATTGAATTTCCTGTCTTTTCCTGTTGATTTATTGGAGTTTCTTGTGTAGCTAGATGTTAATCCTTTGCTGGGTTTAGAAACTGCAAATATCCTTTTGCACTCTGCCCCCTCTCTGTTAACTTGTCCATACTGTCTTGTTGAACAGAAGCTCTTAATATAGATGTGATTAAATGTATCAACTTTTTTTTTCTTCCTGGTTTATGCTTGGGGGGACCTTATTTAAGAGCTTTCTATACCCTACGTACCCAAAGATATTCTCTGGAACTTTCTTCTGTTAGCTTTAGAGTTTTCTTTTCACTCTTAGGGTTTTCATCCACTTAGAGTCTACCTTTAAATATGGTGTCTGGGAGGGATCCAAGTTCAATTAGAGTGCCAGTTTTTTTTTCACATTATTATAGAATCATTCCTTTCTGCACTGAGATGAGGCATAACTTTTATCATATATCAACTTCTTCTGTATATGGATTTGTCTCTGAGCTTTTTCTTCTTTTCTGAATAGGGCTCTCTGACCCTTACTATTCAAAAGCTAAAACAGAATGAGTTTTGTTTTGCAGAATTATATGGTGTGCTCTGAGTAGGGGTGCCTTGACAATCTTTCCTAATGTTGGGAGGTGCGGTAAACATGAACTTTGGGGTCAGATGATCCTGGACTCAGTTCTGGCTCTGCCACTCAACAGCCAGGTGACCTTGAGTAATTCCTTTTGCCCCTCTGAGCCTCCATTTCTCCGTATAACAGGGATGACACTGAATCTCCTAAGATTTTTCTGAGAATTACATGCTAGAATCTGTATAGAAGCACAGCTTTCAATAAATGTTCTTTTTCCTTTGATCATCATCAGACAATGACCTTACTGATGTTATCAGCTGTTCCTCTTGGCCCTGCCAAGGGGGGTATCAATGGGGGGCACATTGGCCCCATTTCCCAGATGTCATTGCTGGTTGTCCCTGCCTGCTAATCCATGACTTCCACCCAGTTATTCTTGGGTATCCCATGGTGTACCATGCTCATGGAAGCTTCCTGTTGGCTTTCGTCACTGCTGAGGTCTCCCCAGAGCACCTGCTTTGTCCTCTTCCACAGTCACCCAGGTGCCCACAAACCTTGGGGGCAAGGGCCTGGCACGTGGTAGATGCTTAGTAAGAATGCTGGACCAGTCATCACGTGATCCCCTTCCCTGACCATTTCCCTGCATAGGCTCTAGGAACATGTATTTCTGCCTGGTTCCCCTTCCCCTCTTAGCTCTTTCCATGGAAAAAAATTAATCTAAAACAAGCGAGGTCTCTGGGGCACAGCTTTGACAGCAGCGCTGAAGGCTTTGCAGCCAGGCTCGGGATGGGCGGCCTGGTGGGGCTGCTGGAAATAGTATGTTTAAAGGCCATACAAAGCTGACCCTGGGAAGGTGCTTCTTTGGCTGCCTTTCAAAAACAGGATTCTTTTTTTTTTTTAACTTTTGTGATTTAAGCTTTTGATCTCTCGGTGGTGGCTCTGTTCTGTCACCTTTCCTGAGCCTTGGAGGACTGTCAGTCAAGACAGGTGGACCCAGAAGTGCTTCTTGACTTGCCACACTGGCTGAAAAGGGATGTCACCTTCGAAGGAGGGCCACCATCTCCTACCAACATGGCGGTTCCAGTGGGTGTTCATCTGGGGGCAACGACCCAGCTCACCCCTTCCCCTCCCTTCCTATCATTTGTGTTTTGAACTACTGCTGGCACAGGAGGACACTTTCTCCTCCACTTGGTGATATTAATAAAGCAATCGCATCTCTCTTTCTGGATCCTGAGACCTGTGTGCTGCCTTTGGCTCAGTCCCAGCTTGACTAGCAAGCAGGGAGATGATTCTGGAACTTCACTGTGTCAGAAGGACATCCAAGCCCATCTCTAGGTTGCTTCTGCCATATTGACAGGATTATTCAGATGGCCTGAAGAAGGGCTGTGGACAGGGTCCCCATGGAAGGAGATGTAGGAGGTCGGTTGCTAGTCCCCCATGCTGTTGCTAGGACCGGGCAGTGGCAGGAGGACATCCCCCATGTCTGTACAGTCCCTGAGAAGGAAGAATTTGACGGGTAAATCCAGGTCTAGGGTGAGCTTCCGCTGCTCTTTTGCTCTTGTGCTGCTCTGGGGAACAGGAAGTGGGGCAGGGGAGGCCCTCAGCCCAGAGCTCAGCCCTCTGCAGGGCCCATTGTCCTGTGATTTGAAGCAGTAATACCTGGCTGAGTCTTTTGTAGTTATTCCTTTAGTAGCAGAGAATGCCATGCTTTTCTCTCTTCTTTCTTAAACACTCTTAGAGCGAGGGAAGTAAATAAAAGTACCCTCAAGTTAAAAAAAATAAAAGAGAGAGAGAGAGTTTTTTATTACTCTTCCATTTCCACATTGATTGTGTAGTGTGGGCACTGTGAGGTTTGGCCATGAGGTCATGCCAGAAAAGGACCGTAAACAAAGGAACAGAGAAAGAGAAACACCCCCTGACCATAGCCCTGCCCCATGATGACCTGGCCACTAGCACACCAAACAGTGGCTTATACGACTACTCCTGTACCCCCCCTTCCTTGCCCCATAAAAAGCCCCTAGCCTGTAAGGAAGCGGGCTTTCTGACTCTCGTAGGCTGTCTCCCTGGTCAGATGCCTCCTTCCAGGTTTTATTCCGGAATAAAGCCTGTTCCCTGCTGTCAGGCGGTGTTTTCTTTGCCCCCATATACCCCAACACATAGTATATTTATTATATTTCTAAGTTGCACATTAAGAAGGATGTATTTCACTCTTAACACTACATTTCCACTTATTTAGTCTCTACTCAAGCTTCGATGGCAAAGATACTCAGTATGCCTGCCACGTGGTGTCTTTGTTGATGGCAGTCACAAAAAACTGAGCGCAGCATTTTTTCCCACTTAGCTCTGATGGGACTTCAGGATCCTTCTCAACACTTCCAGGCAACCTCTCCTGATCGGAATTGGCAAGTGAGACATGAGCTGTTCACTATCCTGCCTTATAAGGAGTCATCCCATCTTCCTCATAGTTGTTTGGTAATTGGACACAATTGGTACTTTGTGCCTTATATTATCAACTATATATGGCTTAACTTTTCTTCTACTCCATAAGTTGCTTGAGAGAAGAATCTGTGCTGGGTTCATCTTTGCCTCGGCCTGGCTCTGCCCTGCAGTCATCATCAATACCTATTTGTTGGATCAAATCCTGTATTTGTCATCTCATTATCACTGGGAGGCCAGTGTGGAATCGCATGCAGGATCAGCCTCAAGTCTTCCACTCCCTCTTTAGAGATTTGTGTCATCGGATGCTGTCTCCTTTCAAATGAATGAAAGCCAACCAACAATTACAAAATAAAAGCTGACAGCGCACTTAACCCCATTTCCTGCCCCCAAACCAGAACAAAGCAGGGACAATTTGTCTCGTGTAAATTTCATAATACAGGAAACCGCCTCCCTGAGCCAAAGAAACAATTCAACTTGGCGCCTTCCTCAGCTGAATTTCAGCAAGTATGTGGCACCTAGAGGTTGGATACAATGGGATGACCTGTGTCCCCAAGGAGCATATCACCTGGGGGCTATGAGGTGTCCACACAGCTAACCCAATTATCATATAACCGTCTGATAATCATCTCATGGTGTTCCGGCTGCAGAGACCTCCTGCCACACCCAAGGAGGCCACATGCACCTGCTCAGGGTGTCTGTCACATCTGGCAGCGACAGATTCACCCCCTCACTTCCCTCCAGTCTCTTCTCCCAAGTCTCTGATGACTCTCTCTCTCTCTCTCTCTCTCTCTCTCTCTTGCTCCCTTTTCTCTCTTTATTTTTCTCAGCACGTTTTTCCAGGGGACCTCTAGACGTTTACTTATTTATCTATTGTCTGTCTCCTGCCCTGGGATGTGAGCTGCAGGGACACTGTTGGCACATCGCCGTATCCCCAGTGCCCAGAGCAGGGCTTCTGAGCCTCAGCTCTGTCAACATTTTGGACCAGATTATTCTTGGCGGAGGGGTTGTCCTGGGCATTGTAAGATGCTGAGCACCTGGCCTCTTCCCATTACATAGATACCAGGAGCCCCTCTTCCCCGGGTCTCGGCAATCTGCGACAGCCATGAATGTCTCCAGACATTGCTGAACGTCCCCTGGGGGGGGGGGCAAAGTCACCTCTGGTTGAGAACCACTGGCCTAGAACAACACCAGGCACAGAGATAACACAAAGAGGTGACTTGAGAATGAGTGGGCTCTGTTATTCACCCCTCTGCTGCGTGTGAGGGGCGGCTCCCTGCTCTCTCCCACTTCCTGTGGCGTCTGCATGCCGACTGAGCATCCTACCTGGTGGGGTGGTTGTGAGGCTCAGAAAGAATTTCTGTAAAGCATGTGACACAGTTGCGGGCCACAGGAGTCAGTGCTTCATAACCAGCAGCCATGGTGGTTATGAAGAGACTTTCCCCTGACGTCTGTCTCCCTTTCCAGCCTCATCACCCCATAGTCCCATCTCCAAGCCCTTCCATTGTTCAGATAAGAAGCTGAAATGGAGACCACCGGGCCTGTATGACTTGCCCAGCCAAGGTCACACAGCCAAGAAGCCCTGGAACTGGACTCTGGTACCAGGGGTCTGACCTGCATGTCCTAATGCTTTCTCTCATGAGAGAGGGTGACCCTGCAGGTCAGCATCCTTCCCAGCCCCCAGCCCAGTGCCTCTGTTCATGCTCAGTAAGTACTTGTGGAAGAACTGAATGCACAGCCCAGCAAGTAGACATCAGACAGGATACACGCCAGAGTGGAGTCTACACGGAAAGCACAGGCCGCGGGAGGTGGAGAGGTCTCTGCGCTGGGATTATTAGCTCATCTCTTGGGGAGAGAGGCCCAGTGAGTCCCCTGGCTGACGGGGCAGCAGGACTGCGTGGGGAAGGGGCTGGTGGCAGCTCCAGAGCCCCTAGTCGGCCTCCTAGCACCCCTCCGTCTGCTTCCTCATGGGGCTTCTCTCCCCCTCCACCCCATCTGCAATCCAAAGGCTTTGCTTGGTGCTTTTTCTTTTCTACTTCCTACCTCTTCCTCCTCTGCCTGGCTTCGCAGCAGACAGGTCCGGCTTCAGCTCTGTCCTAGTTGTCTAACCTACATTCCTGCGTCCTGCTGCTCACACGTGCAGCCCCTCGTGGAGCTGGAAGGACCTCTCCCCTGCCCTGTGGGGCTGGCTTTGAGGCCTGGCTCAGCACCCCTCCCCCATGGAACCCTCACCACAGGGATCCCAAGGTGCCCAAGGTCAGGCTGTCACATCTCTGGGCGGCCAGGGGAGGGGGCACTCCTCCGTGTTCTCATGTCGTGGCCTTTTTAGGAAGGGCTTCCTTCATTCTTTCTCCCTGACAGCTATGGCTCCACCCGGCCTGCTGAGACACAGGGATCTCCTGCCCCTGCCTCAAAGGGCTTTATGTACATACAGTGACCTCCAGGGGAGCAGTTGCTTTCTGGGCCAGGGCAGAAGAAGGTGGGCTCCCACTGGTAGCTTCTTGGCTTACACCCCGAGTGTCCTGTGTGATTTCCTCAGGCTCCACCCAGCTAAAACGCTCCCCTCCACGCAAATCACTTGGCTGTTCCTCACGCTCTGGTCTCCAAACTCACCTGAGATTTGGACCATTCGCTCTCCCGGGTCCCTGAAGGGATACTCAGAGACGGAGGAAGTAGCTGGCTCCTCTGGGAAAAGGTTAAGTCTTTTTGTCCTCTGCTGCTCACAGGACACACAGAAGCAGACGACAGACTCCTTGGCTAGCTTGACTGAGGGACCTCCCTAAAATGTTTCTTCAGACAGCCTAGGGTAAGTGTTAAGGGTTCCCTTTAAAAGAACAGCAGCAAAACCGAAGCCCTCTCTTCAGTATGACCGGGGGGTCCCCCACCTGGGGAGAAGACCTGGGGCCCAGTCCCCTTCCACCTCCCACTGGCTGGGGGCATCCATTCCTCAGGTACCATATTGTGATAGCCATTCCTTAGCTGCTGGAGGCTAAGAAGCTGGGCCCGACTCTCACACTTGTTTCTCTGGTCCTCCGCCTTCTTCCTCTGCTGACTTCTCTTCCTGCCTCTTGGAAGCCCAGGTACCTCAGCATCCCCTGGTGAGAGAACCCAGAGTTCCTGCTCAGCACAAGACCACCGGGCCTGTCCTCCTCTTCAGCCCCACTTCCTGGCACCTTCCCCTCCTTCACAGCTCTGTGGCCCCATGGCCCTTTTCGCCTTGTTCCTGAATGTGACCAGCAGCTCTCAACTCGGGCCTTTGCTCTCGCAGTTCTTTCTACCCAAGACTGTGTCCCCCAGACAGCCCCAGGCTCCCCTGCTCACGTCCTTCTAGTGTTTGCTCACCTCCCCAGAGCCGCTTGCCTCCTCCTGCCCACCATCCTGCCCCCTTCCGTTCTCTTGCTTGGTCTTATTTTCCTTCTTGGGGCTTGTGTTGCAGCCATCTTGGTGCTTTTGTTCTGCTCAATTCCATGAGGACTAAGCTTCCTACTTTAGTCACCACTGTATCCCTGAGACCTAGAACTCTTCCTGTCATATAATCTAGTCCATGAAAATATATCTAATGAATGAATGAATTTGCATTTATGCCATAGACTCTGTGAGCCTGAAAAAGAACAAAATAAAAAACTACTCTTTCGGTGGCCCAAAGTCAGCAGTTTTCTCCTTTATTCTGGGTATGTAGTAATGATCGTAGCTGCCTATTCTTGAGTGGTTACTATATGCCAGGCACAGTGGTGGTTTTACTCAATCCTACAAGGGCTGGATGTGCAAGGTGCTGTTAGCAGCCCCATTTTACAGGTGAGGGGCTTAGAGGTATAAGGGGCAGTATTCTGCATTTGAGCCCTGGCCTGTCTGAACCGAGTCCTACATCTCAACCAGCACTCTGTGTTTTGTGGCTCTTCCATGGAGAAAAAGAACCAGTTGCTACTCCTTGGACTATCCTGGACATGGAGATATGTTGCCTAGATCTTCCTTCCAGACTGAAGGCTGTTTTCCAACACCCCTTGGGATGCTTGTATCCCTCTTTGGAAATTGCACTTCTTTGAAAGAGCTCGTGGGCCAGTCACACCCCCTCCCTAGGCAGCTAATGTCCCCTCCCTGTCCATTGATATAGGGTATAAGAGTACAGCCCTCAGGTATCAACCCAGAACAACTCTGAAGGGTTATCCCAGCTTTCTAACACCAAATAGTCTGGGCTGAGGCCTCTGTTGAGACTGTGCCACACCCCAACTTCTCCTTTTGTGCAGTTCTGCTTCTCACCCTTCCCTGACACAGGGCTTGAGCCCACCAACACATTGTTGAGTATATATACATGTACATATACCATATATACACCTCTCCTGTTAATCTCCAACTTCTCTTCTCGTTCTTGGGGAACCCAGCCTGCCTCATGGACCTCTCTCTTGGGTCCGTGCGGAAGTGTCTTGAGTCTTGGAGGGCCAGCATGGGCTGGGGAAAGCTTGGGAATGTTCTTTGGTAGCAATGACCAGATGGAGGTCAGCTCCAAGTGTCAGACTCAGTTGAGTTCTTCATTGTGGTTCTGGGTGGTGATGCTCCCTGGTTAGAAGAAAAACTTTCCTCAGCTGCTGTCAGTCTACACCATGGTCTTCCTTGGCAAATGCCTGTCAAGGACTAGATGATTTGGGAACAAGAAAGGCAAACATGGGATGACCCTTTTAAGATTTCACACACAGCTTATGTGGGCAAGTGGAAGATCTTTTTTGGGGTAGTTGGTGGGATATGGCCAAGGGTAGTAGCTATTTCACATTTCAGTTATTCACTGTTTAGGTCTGGTTGCTTCAAATAAACCTCTGTCCTGGACTTTTCTTAATACCCTCCTGGTTTCTAGAAGGATCATGACACACAATAGATGCTTGAAGTAGGGGAAAAAGATAAAAGAACCGGCAGGGAGGGAAGTAAAAAGGAACCAAGTGAAGAGAGACAGTGGGGAATATAATCTCATTATAGACATCAGGGGACCCGGTCACTTATACATTTTGCAGACATTAGTGGAGTGTTCCCTTTGTGCAAAGCCAATGCCAGGGGCTGGAATAGCATATGATTCAGCCCTGGTCCCTGTCCAGTCAATGCCGTGACTCAGCCTTGGGCCTGTCCCTTAAACACTTTCTTCAGCTCAGCTATATTCAGCCATGCTCTATTAATCTCATGTCCCTTCAAGATTGGGAGGTGACGTGATTGCTGTCTCCTTAGATCTCACCTGTGCCTCCCTTCACCCCTCCTTGCTTCATACATCACTTAGCGTGACTGTGCCATCGCCACCACCAACCACCATTACTTATCGAGTGTTTTTCACATGCCAGGCCCTGTGCTAACAACAATTTATACATACTTATATTGCATTTCATCCTTGTGACAACTTTACAAGGTAGGTACTATTATTATCCTGGTTTTATAGATGAGGAGCTGAGCCCTGAGAGGAGAAGTAATTTGTCCAAGATCTCAGTAAGAAGGTAGTGGAGCCGGGGCTGTCCCACCATGTGACCCATCCGCTCCACCTGAAGAAGCCCACCTGTCCATCTTTTTGGCTCCCGCCTTGATGCCTTGACACGTCCCCCTCCAGGCCCTCACGCACCTTGAATTTCCTGCTTCTGCTTCCACACACTGGCCTGTCTTCCCCATGTTTCCCTTTCACATTCCCTTCCTGACTGTTCATGTCCAAATCTACAACTGTGCTGGCTCCTTCTGTCTTTGGGAATGAGAATGGATCTTCTGTCACTTGTGAAAATGTCCCCTGATAGGGCTTTGGCTGCATGCCCTGCCCTGTGGACAGGCATCAGGTTCCCTTGGAGGCTGTAAAACAGGAGTTACCAGGACGCTGCCTCCACCCAATGTGAGACTTGCTCCAGCTCTTATGGCATTGTGGAAGAGAAGGTTCTGGAAAGAATTCAAGACTCTGATTTCTGATCCCACCCATCAGAATTCAAGAATCTGATTTCTGGCCGGCAGTGTGGAGTGGTGGTCAAGTGCCGGGGCTGTTAAAGCTGACAACCTGGGTTTACCAGCTATCTGCTGACTGAGTGACCATGGGCAAGTCACTGGAACCTCTCTGAGCCTCTGTTTCCCCTTCTGTACAATGGGGATAATAGCAGTGCCCTCCCACGGGGCTGCTGGGAGAACAGATGAGACAGTGCATCTAACGTGCTGGTAGCCCCAGCTAGTGCAGAGCACGGGCTCTGTAAACAGTCCTGGTTGTTAGCACCGTAAGTGGCATTCACCCCCTCCTCTCCCTTCATCCCTTCCTCTCTCGCTCCCTTTCTTCCTTCCTCAATACTGGTCACCAGCCACTACCAGCAAAGTCTTGTGCGGGGACAGTGGGAGACAGACAAAGGTGACAAAACAGCTTCCAGAGAGCGGGCTGTCAGAGCCTCGGCTCTGCTCCTGGCCCTTAACTCTGGAACGGGTGGATTTCTCTGAGTTCAAGCCCCTCCACTGAACAATGGGCTCACTCACATCCACCCAGCACCTCACAGAACTGTGCCTGGCTGTGGTCCAGAGGGAGGCCAACGTAGGGCCATCTCTCTACCGTACAGTGCAACCGAATTCTCAGGGCCCATGGTGTGATGCTGTGAGTCATCTGTGGCCCTTAAAGGACCTGCTCTACACTCCTGGGGTGCAGAATCACAGTATGATTCTGCGTACCAGAAGATGCGTTCTGAGTCGAGTGCTGGTTAACAGACCTGCTATTTATGAATGGGTGTCACTAGTCTGCTCTTTGGCGTTTTATCACCAAAGATTATGAAGATTGGAAGCTCTTATTTCAGAGAATGCTTTATGGTTTTCATTACTTTCCTGAATCTGCATAGTTTGCTGGGATTAGGGATGGAGTGCATCTGTTTTTGTTTGCATTTTTCCTTTCCATATAAGCCAGTAAAAATCAACAGAAGGCAAGCGAGAGCCCGTCCACACGAGAGCTTGGCTGTAGTCGCACCGCAAATGAGTTGGCCCTCTCTTGATCAGGGAGCAGTGGCAGGGTTCAAGCAGAGCGAACCTGAACCTAGCTTTCTCAACTGCATAGACTCAGGGAGGCCCTTGGGGGTTAGACTACACCCTATGTTTACACATGGGGCAACTAAGACCCAGAATTAGGAAATGACCTGTTTAACCCTGGCTTACCTGGTGTCTACTGAACCCCACGCCCTGAGTTGGTTGACAAATTGCTTTGGGGTGCTTGCTGTGTGTAATTAGCTAGAATCAGGGAGTGGCTTGGGTCTTTGTTTGCATTTTTTTCCTCCTTTTTAACACCGAGCCAAGCTGACATTTTGGCACAATCGCCTCCAAAACAGGGTGCATGTTTGAGTAAGCAAGATGGTACATTAGGGAGCAAGAAGAACATTTCAGAACATGTCTTCCTACTAATTTCTTCTCATCCTTTTAGTATTTCCATATTTTTATATTTTACTATTTCATATTTTATAATGAACTGTACAATATGCTATGCACATATATACTGTATATATATTGTTATATACATATATACTGTATATATATTGTTACATACATATATACAGTATATATAGTTATATACATATATATATATACTATGTATACTTAACCTATAATTATACATGCTATAATTATAGGTTAAGTATACCATATATATTTAATTATAGATTAGGTATATATGATATGATGTGTATACCCACATACTGGGAAGGTATACATAAGAATTATAGGAGTGTATGCTCAAAAAAGTTTAGGGGTGACTGATTGTTTTGAATACACAGTTGTTCTTGATTATTCTAATATACCCCCACCCTTTCACTCTCTTTTCCTCTACGCTGTCTTTGTATGCAGCATTTTCCCTGATAGTACATTGTATTTTTGTTCTCTTATTTTCTGTCTCCCCAAGTAGAACGTTAGCTCTGTGTGGCTGGAGACTGGTTTGCTGTCTCCCTGGCGCCCAGAAGTGCTGGCTGGGCACGTGGTAGACGTACAGTAACTATTTGCTGAATCACACGAATGGGTGCGGAGCCACAGCAGACAGGTCAGTACACGTGCCCAGCAGAGTGGGCTCCATAGGGGGTTAGGGCCAATGCAGGGTGCCGTGGGGATACAGAGGGGGGATTCGATCTAGGCCCTGGGGTCCAGAGAGGCTTCCTAGGGAGGAACTGCCTCATCTGGAACCCAAAGGTCAAGAAAGGACTGGGTCAAGAAAGCGGTGAGCTTTCCAGGTGGGGAGCAGCCAGGGCAATGGCAGAGAAAAGAGGGCAGGGTCTCCCAGAAGGTTCTGCAGGGCTGGCGCTTAGCGTGCCTATCAGGAAATGGCAACAGGTGAAGCTGGACAGGAGGTGAGATAGGACCACCACAGGCTTCCTCGCTATTTTAAGGAGCTGAGGCTGGGTCCCACAAACAGGGAGGACCACTGGGTGTGTGATGGCGCAAGGACTGAGCCCCAGGCCATTCGCAAACACATCCTGGCTCTCATTGGCCAGCTGTGTGACTTTGACAAACTCATCTCTCCTGCCTCAGCTCCCTCATCTGCAAAATGGGGTGACAACAGGACTGACCTCAGCAGGGTACAGGAGGCTGAAGGGAGCTCATCTGTGGAAACCACAGAGCTAGTTCCTGGCATGTAATAACTGCTCTAGAAGTTTTATTTATTATAACTCACTCAACACATATTTATTGAGCACCCTACTGTTCTCCAGGCGGGGGGCCTAGTCATTACCAAATCATACATAAACCCCCTGGCATGGCGCTTACATCCTAATTAGGGAAGAAAAATAATAAATGAATAAAGAAATGAACGGGAACAAATCATCCAGCAATAAGCCCAAGAAAAGAGCTGGAGTAGGACGATGTGGAGGTGCCAGGGCTTCCTCAGGTCAGGCATATCAGGGAGAGGCTCCTGGAAGAGGTGACTGACTTGAAATGAGATTGGGTGTGTTTGAGGTCCCCAAGGGACCAGTACGTTTGGGTCGTCATGGGTTGAGGAAGAGGAGGGAGGCCTCTGGAGAGGAGGGGCAGCACTCGTCACATGAGGAACTTGTCTGCCCAGGTAAGGGGTTCTAGCAGAAGGCCCTGGAGCTTTTAAGCCAGGGTATGATGGGATTGGACTCTGTTGAATATCCTTTGTAGACGCTGCCTGGGCTCACTCGAGGTGGGAGGGTCCTTGAGATGGAGAAAACAACGGGCTGGCCTGTCCCTGTCCTGTGTCCCTTCACCTCCTGGATGGCACCTTCGCCCTCCATGGCTACCAGTGCCCTGCAGTCTCCCCCACCCACTCCAGGGCCGAGCTCCAATGACTGTGGTAGTTTCCCTGGTGCCTCTTGGTTTGGAGACAAGATCAGTCACCTGGCAAGTGCCACATTTGGGGCGCAGAACCACTTCTGAAGTTGGGACTCCTGGCCTTCCCCTTGGTCCCGCACAGATGACTGTCCTGAAGCTGTCACCTTGGTGCCTTCCATCCACATCCCTGGGGTCAGCACTGGCCTCTGCCATTCTGTTGACCCTCACAGGCACCATGTTTTGGGAGGCCCCAGAGTCAGGCTGCCTGGGTTGGAATCCCGGTTCCACTCCTTGCTGACAGGGTGGCCTTGGGCACACTCTTTAACCTCCCAGATTCTGGCTTCCTCCTGTGTCAAATGAGGATAACAAGGGTGTCTTCATCTATTTTCTATAAAAAGAGAGACTGGGTGATTTATAAAACACAGAGGTTTATCTGGCTCATGGTTCTGGAAGGTTCTAGAAGGTTCTGGAAGCTGGGAAGTCCAAGAGTATGGCTGGCATCTGCTCCACTTCTGGTGAGCGCCTTCTGGCTGCATGAAAACATGGTGGAAAACAGAAGGGCAGGTGGGTGAATGCGGAAGAAACAAAACCCAAGGGGTGGCCCCACTTTATAACTACCCGCTCTTACTCTCTCTCTCTCTCACAGAAACTCACCCAGTCCTATGAGTGTGAGAATTTACACAAGAAAATCATTAATTCATCCATGAGGGCTCCTGCCCCTAGACCCAAACATGCCCCTATCCAGGCCCCACCTCCCCACGTGACTGGAAGGACAATCAAATCTCAACATATTCTGGAGGGATCAAACCATAGCAAGCAATAGCTACCTCATAGAGTTGAGTGAGTTCATTTTTTTTTCCTTTTTTTGATATTGGGGATTGAACCCAGGGGCATTCTACCTCCAAGCTACAGCCCCAGCCCTTCTTTTTTTTATTATTTTTATTTTGAAACAGGGTCTTGCTAAGTTGCTGAGGCTCGCCTTGAACCTCTGATCCTCCTGTCTCAGCCTCCCAAGTACTGGAATTATAAGCATTGTGCCACCATACCTGACTGAGTTATATTTCTAAAGCCCTCAAAATAGGGTCCAGCATGGAGGAAATGGTCAATAAGCATTCAGTCTTGCTATGGGTGTCATTTTCCTGCCTACTTAAGGGGAGAGACACCTCTTCTCAGCCTACCTTTCAGAGATGACTGTAGGATTAATGAGATAATGATTGTCGATTGTTTGGAGCTGTGCAGAACAAAGCCACTGCATAAATATACATGATTATTATTGTCATCTTTATGCTTTGCCTGGGCAGGCCTATTGTGGTTGGCTGATTTATGGAAACAGCGTGTCCCTAGGTGATCTGAATTAGCGGTAAGACATTTCAGACAGTTCAGATAAAAACGGTGTCTTCCCTCTGCCCAGGGTCTTTCATTCTGAAAGCTTCCAGAGGGCTATATAAGGTGAAGCAGCAAGAGAGCCCCCCTCTACTCATGGCTCTAGGGGTCCAGATGTGTGTGGGTCCATCTATTCATCTACTCAGCGGTTAGCCTCAGGCCCAGGTGTGCCAGGCTTCATGGGACACAGACCCGCACACCTGTGGTCCCTATGGGAATGAGAATATAGTGCATACCTTGTAAAAATGGCAACGGGGAAAACTAACATGTCTTGATGTTTGTAGGGTGCTCAGAATGTTCTGGACTCTTACATATTGGTGTGTGTGATCCTTATCATCCAGTGAAGTAGAATCTCGTTTTACAGCTGAGGAAACAGAAAAGACTTGTGAAGCTGGGATTCCAGTTTGGGCAGCCTGGCTCTCCACAGCAACTATATACTAACCAGAATGTGACCATTTCTGGCCAGGAACAACACTCTCCCCTTTTCCTGCCCCATCTCAGTGGAGGGAAAGACAGGTTGATCGGAGCCAATAGCACTGGCCCAGATGGAGACCTCAGTGGTGATTTTTTTGGTTTCCAAAGTGCCTCTTGGGGGGCATCTTAAGTTGAGTTTCCTGGAAAAGAGACACTACAGGGTGCCTGCAGGAGCTCTATGGGGAGTGCTCCTGGGATCAACCAGGTAACAGGATTGGACAGAGAAGTTGAACTTTGATGCACTTCTAACATAGGGCCCAGCTGACCCTATGGGAGCTCTGAGGCTGGAATAGCCCCTTAGAGTTGTCCCCAATTCCAAGGAGGCCAGGCCTTTGTGCTCCCACATCTAGTCATTGGAAACAGCTGCCCCAGGAGGGGTGTAACCTTGGGTGAGGTCTCCCTTAGGCTGGGAAGGTCTTGGGAAGAGTCTTAGCCGCTGGGGACCCAGCGCCTTGACACTGAAGGGGGCCTTTAAGCCAACCCCACGGCCCCCACCACAGGGTCACTGCTGCCTCTGATTTTGTTTTATTTATTTATTTATTTATTTATTTATTTATTTATTTATTTGCGGTACCGGGGATTGAACGCAGGGGCATTCTACCTCCGCGCTACACCCCCGGCCCAATTTTTTTTTTTTATGCTTTATTTTTGAAACCGGGTCTCACGAAGTTGCGGAGGGCCTCACTAGGGAGAGAGAGAGAGACAGAGAGAGAGAGAGAGAGAGATCGCGCGCATGTGCGCATGCGCGCTGAGGCTGGCCGCGAACCTGGATCCTCCGGTCTCCGCCTCCCAAAGTACTGGGATTACAAGCG
>PVJS01019405.1:0-33752 GCA_004027185.1 Glis glis | reverse complement strand
GGAGGAGGAGGAGGAGGAAAGAAGAAACAGACCAAAACACATAAGCCAAGAAAAGCAATGTGTCAGGTAGACATGAATGAGTGAGAGAAAACCAGGCAGAGGGAAAGGAAGGGCTTGGAGATGGGGATACTTGAGCAGAAACCCGAGTAAAAAGAGGGGGCAGCTTGTGCAAAGGTCCTGAGGCGGGGGAGTCTGTGTGTTCAAGGAGGAGCCAGGAGGTCAGCGTGACCGGAACAGAGTGAGGGAGGGAGAAGAGGCGGACATGAAGAGTCCCAGCAACACATCTGGGTTCCAGAGCGACATGGGAGCCATTGGTGGTCCTAGGCAGCGGATGACATGAGCAAAGATGTTTTTACAGATTCGCTTTGGCTACTGGTGGAGGACAGTCTGGAGAAGGGGCCAAGAGTGGGGCAGTGATTCTAGACAGGAAGCTACTGGAATAGTCCAGGCAGGAGATGGCGGTGGCTGGGGTACTGGGAAGTGGTCAGATTAGAGACAATTATAACACAGTGTAGCTGCTCAGTTATGAGAGTACAAGTCAGGGGCGCCCTGCCCAAGCTGAGGTGGGGAAGGCTCTGGAGAAAGCATTGCTGGAGGTTTGATGATGAAGCTGAATCTTAAGGGAGGAAGAATTAGTGTTGACAGCAGGTGAGAGAGTGGGACAAGGAAGCAGCAAGTGCTGCGGTGTGTGTTTCCTGTGTCCGGGGCCTGGGAGCAGTGTAGACAGGGAGAACCTAGGATGGGCCATATTCCAGGGGCAGTAGTGGGGGCCCGGGCCTTCTGTGGACAGCAGGGGCCACGGAAGCATCTTCAGCCTGGCTGCTTCAAGATCCAATTTGTGCTGGAGAAAGATCTATTGACTGTAGCCCGGGTGCAATGGCTCATGCCTGTAATCCCAAAACTTGGGAAGTTGAGACAGGAGGATCACAGGTTCAAGGCTAGCATCAGCAGGACCCTCAGCAATTTAGTAAGACCCTGTTTCAAAATAAAATTCAAAAACTGGATGTGGTGGCGCATGCTTGTAATCCCACTACTTGGGAGGCTGAGACAGGAGGATCACAGGTTTGTGGCCAGCCTCAGCAACTCAGTGAGGCCCTCTGCAATTTAGTGAGACCCTGTTTCAAAATAAAGAATAAAAAATAGGGCTGGGAGTGTAGCTTGGAGGAAGAATGCCCCTGGGTTCAATCCCTAGTGCCACACACAAAAAATTAAATAAAAATAAAATGAATAAAGTAAAATAACCGGGCGTGGTGGCACATGCTTGTAATACCAGTACTTGGGAGGCTTAGACAGGAGGAGTGCAGGTTCGCGGCCAGCCTCAGCAACTTAGTGAGGCCCTCTACAACTTAGTGAGACCCTGTTTCAAAATAAAGAATAAAAAAATTGGGCTGGGGGTGTTGCTCGGAGGTAGAATGCCCCTGGGTTCGATCCCCAGTACCGCAAAAAAAAAAAATAGGGCTGGGGTGTAGTTCGGAGGTAGGATGCCCCTGAGTTCCATCCCCAGACCATGAAAAAATAATATAAAATAAAAAGAGCTCAACACATCCCTGGGTTCAATCCCCAGTACCAAAAAAAAAAAAAAAAAAAAAAGATCTGACTGTGGAGGGGGCACAGCTGAGGGCCGGGAGACAGTCAGGAAGCTGTCCTGGTGACCTGGTGACAGATGAGAGTGGCCTGGGTGAGAGGAGCTGCACTGGGGCTTGCAGAACTGTTTAGAAAGTTGCCAGTTCAACTGCTGGCTGATTGGATAAAGGGATTAGAAAACAGGGAAGGACCTGTGTTCAGCTCTAGTGCCTTGAGACAAGGGTCCCCGCGCTCAGGGCCTCCTCTGGGCAAGGCATCCATAAGTCTATGGTGAGCCACCTGTCCATCGAGACCTGGCCCCAGGTACCCCGAGGCCCCAGAACCTCCACCAAAGGCCTGTGCAGGCCGCCCCCCAGGTCCCCCTTCCACCAGGTAGAACAGGTTGTGGCTGTGGGCTGCGTGCCTGGCGGGAGCGTGGGGTGCAGTGTGAGGGATCCACAGGTGCCCCCGAAGTCCTCCATGGTTGACAGCTGGGGATGAGAGGGAGGAAGGCGGGCAGGTAGGCTGGGGCAGGGGCTGGGAGAGCTCAGAGGCAGCTTCTCCCTGCGCTGCCCTGCCCCGAACACCAAGCCTGAGAACTGGATTCAAGCTCGGCCTCTCGGGTCTTTAGAAGGAATATGTGTCAGCATAGGAGACTAGAACATATTTTATTCAACAGTTTGTTAACTTGATTTATAACTTTTAAATATTTAGACATATGGAATGTGGGCCTCCATTTGTACATTTGCTCAGCCCAAGAAGGGTGAGTGGAAATCTCCCCAGGGCCTGGATTAGGTCTGATTTGCCATGTTCACCCTCCGCCCCCACCACCTCCCATCCCACCCCATCCCCGGCCCCTGAGCTCTGGTAATTTCCATCCAACTGGAAAGAGAATCAGATACCAGCCCGATAGAAACGTGGATGGCTGTGACCCAGGGAAAGGCTGCACAGGCCGCAGAGCACAGGGTGGCCAGGGGCGGGGGCGCCCGGGGGTGAAGAGCAGGCAGGCTGCCTGGGTGCCAAGCTCAGCTCTGCCATGGAGGACCGCGCGTGTGGCCCCTGGTAACTCAGGATAGCGGTAATAGCACTATTTGCCCATCTTCCCATTTCTTGGGGGAAGATGCCGGGTCTGGCGTGTAGTGAGTTGTAAGCATTTGCTGTTATGATCTCATGAAACGGCCCCTTGGACACAATTTGGGGACAGACCCTGGCTCTCTGGGGAAGGAGGCGGAGTTGCTTTGGTTGCAGACTCCTCTTCCTGCTCCAAGTTCCCGGGAGGGCTTCCTCGGTGACCTGGTTGTCCTGGGGCTGGCTGTGGTCTTGGGTGTCTCTGGGTTCTGTCTCTTCAAGCTCTGTCCTCTCATTCCCCAATCTCTACTAAGTTGCACGCCTGCTCTTTTTTTTTTTTTTTTGTGGTGCTGGAGATTGAACCCAGGGTTATTCTACCTTTGAGATATATCCCCAGCCCTATTTTATTTTTTATTTGGAAACAGGATCTCACTAAGTTGATGCGAGCTTCACTGAGTTGCTGAGGCTGGCCTCGAACCTGTAATACTCCTGTCTCAGCTTCCCAAGTACTGGGATTGCAGGCGTGCACCACCACACCCCGTCTCACTTGCTAATTCTTTTTTTGTCGGACTGGGGATTGAACTCAGGGGCACTCTACCTCTGAGTAGAACACCCCCATCCATATTTTTATTTTGAAACAGAGTCTTGTCAGGTTGATGAGAGTCTCACTACTTGCTGAGGCTGTCCTTGAACCTGTGATCCTCCTGTCTCAGCCTCCCAAGTAGTGGGTTTACAGGTGTGCTCCACTATGTCTAGCTACTTGCTAATTCTTGAGGGCACTATTCACAGGACAATGTCAGTGGGCTTGGTTGGATAACACATGATCTATTCAACGGTTGGTTTTGTTTTGTTTCTGTAGTGGGGGTGGAGCCCAGTGGCGCTCTCCCTTGAAGCTACGCCCCCAGCCCTTTTTATTTTATTCTGAGACAGGGTCTCACTAAGTGGACCAGGCTGATCTCCAACATTCAACCCCTGGCCTCAGCCTCCTAAGTAGTGCATCAATCCTGTGACTAATCCCCTGAGCACTGTTCCAAATGTTCTCAACCATATTTTCTGGAGGAGGAGACCAGGGAACAGAGACATTAAGTAACTTTCCCAGGATTTCTCAGCACCAAGTACAGAGATAGGACTAGAACCCAAGAATATATGGCTACAGAGTCCATTCTTTACCACAACGAATCCTACCTTAGAGCTACTGAGACATTCCTCCCTGATACAGTTTAGACTGGTGGGGTGCAGTGGTACATGCCTGTAATCCTAGTACTTGGGAGGCTGAGATAGGAGGATCGCAGGTTAAAGGCCAGCCTCAGCAATTTAGCAAGACCCTCAGCAACTTAAGCAAGACCCTGTTTCAAAATAAAAAATAAATAACACCCCTGGTTTCAATCCCCAGTATAGAGAGAGAGAGAGAGAGAGAGAGAGAGGGTTTAGAAAGTCTGAAGCAAGGTCCCATCCCAAGGGAGGCACTTTGTGGGATTATAGGCACTGTAACAGGCTGATGGTGGCCGGTGTTCTGGGGAGAGAACTTTCTTTGGCTTTCCTAACATTGTAGACAAAGGTGAAGCACCCCATGCTCTCTCCAGGGGCGTGGCTCTGGGACTGGGGACGGGGGAGGAAGGTGCTTCTGGGGCAAGAGCTCTGTTTGGCAGCAAGGGAGTCTCTAGGGACAAGGAGCTACGTTTTCCTGCCCATGCCTGCCTCAGCCCCACAGCCAGCCTGTCCTCCTGGGGGCCACAGAGGCAAGTTGGTGACCGGAGCTCCTTGGAAAGCAGCCCACCTCGTGGTCAAATGCCCGTGAAGTGACACTCGGCCACCGCTTGCTTGTGGAGTGGAGACAGGTGTTTTATTCTAGTCTCTAAGCCGGGCATGGTGGCGCACGCTTGTAATCCCAGTACTTGGGAGGCTGAGACCGGAGGATCCGGGTTCACGGCCAGCCTCAGCTACTTAGTGAGGCCTCCGCAACTCAGTGAGACCCTGTTTCACAATAAAGAATAAAAAAATGGGGTCTGGATTGAACCCCTGGGTTCAATCCGCAGTACTGCAATAAATAAATAAATAAATAAATAAATAAATAAAATAAAAATATTCTGGTCCCTGCTTTCCAGAGCTTATGATCGCATAGGAAGAGGGACATGCACACGGGGAGAACACCACATGGAAGGAACACCAGGAAGGCTTGTCTATCCCTGACACAAACTCACAGGAAGCAAGTCACTCACCCTCTCTGATCTTGCTTTCTCACTCATAAATAACACTTAGGATTGATCACTAGGTTAAACCTTATGTTTCCTCTTAACCGTCGTTCTCATGAAAACCAACACAGAACTCTGCTATAAAAAGCAGAGCTGGGGCTGCGGATGCAGTTCAATGGTAGAGCACTTGCCTGGCGTGTGCGAGGCCCTGGGTTCAATCCCCAGCACCGTGTAAAAACAAAACAAAACAAAACAAAACAATAGTGCTGCTGTGCTTGGGATGGGTGGGAGCCAGTCTCCTCTCCCTTTCACATGATCGCATGGCCTTTCTCAGTATCTTTACTGGAAGATTGAACCCCACTGAGCAAGCTCAGGACAGGCGTCTTTGAGGAAGTCAAGAGGACTTGAAGGCTGGGGGGTTTGGACTAGGTGGGAAGAGGGCGCACCAGGCAGGGGGCGCTGTGTGCGAAGATGCAGCCAGGTGGGGCAGGATCTGTGTTGGCCAGCCTGCTGGGGTTGAGGAGTCCTGGAGGAGAGGAGGTAGGGGGACCTCAGAAAGGGGCCCTACGGTGGTATCTGTGGAACTTCACAGGAGGATCAAGGGGGGTATTTCTGCACCAACTGGGAACACATATCCAGTCCCTTCCTATGGAGAAGGGTGGGGTGCACCTGCTGCGAAGGGGCAGGAAGAAGCAACAGCAAGGAAATGATTATAGCTGGGCTGCGTGGCCCATGCCCAAAATGTCTAGAATCCCAGCAACTCAGGAGGCCAAGACAAGAGGATGGCGGGTTCCAAGCCAGCCTGGACAACGTAGCAAGACCCTGACTCAGAATAAAAAATAAGAAGAGCTGGGGATGTATCTCGGTGGAAGAACACCCCTGGGTTCAATCCCTAGTGCTGCAGAAAAAGAACGAAAGAAAGAAAGAGAGAGAGAGAGAGAGAGAGAGAGAGAGAGAGAGAGGAAGAAAGCCGGGCATGGTGGCACCTACCTATAATCCTAGTACTTGGGGCTGAGACAGGAGGATTGCAGGTTTGTGCCAGCCTCAGCAACTTATTGAGACCCTCTGCATCTTAGTGATACCCTGTTTCAAAATTAAAAATAAAAAAAATAGGGCTGGGGATATAGCTCAGAGGTAGAATGTCCCTGGGTTCAATCCCCAGTAACACACCACACCCAGTAACACACACACACCAAAAAAAAAAAAGAAAGAAAATACCAATAATAGTGTCCGCCTCAAAAGGTTATCTTGAGGTAAAATCAGAGAATATATCTAACACCCAGAACAGTGTCTGACACACAAGGGAGCCACGCAGCGTTCGTTAGCTATGGTCAGACCAGAGTGGACGTCCAGGTGGCCCCACAGTTCTGCACCCTTCCTGGCCTCTGACGCAGCGGTGCAGTGACACCTTAAAAAATTACCAGCTTGCCCCAAGCCGGGCGTGGTGGCTCACGCTTGTAATCCCAGTACTTGCGAGGTGGAGACCAGAGAATCCGGGTTCGCGGCCAGCCTCAGCTACTTAGTGAGGCCCTCCGCAACTTTGTGAGACCCTGTTTCAAAATAAAGGATAAAAAATAGGGCTGGGGGTGTAGCTTGGAGGTGGAACGCCCCTGGGTTCAATCCCTGGTACCGCAAAAACAAACAAACAAAAAAACTTACCAGCTTGCTCTCAATGGCTGTGGTGACTTTGGCAACTCCGCGGCAGCACGCACACACGCACACACGCACGCAAGCACGCACACCTCCCTCCCCAGTCCTTCCTCTGGAGCTGGTGTGCTCCTCGCACCCCTGCCTGGCAGCACCTCTGTTTCTCCTCCCCACACCCTGCTCCAAGCTCACACCTTGTTCTGCCCCCTGGCACCCCCTCCGGAGCCCCTGCCCTCTCTCCCACCATAAATCTGTAACTGTGCAGTATGTGCATGGGTGTGGGGAGGAGGCCGTGGTAGGAAACATTGCCAAACAAGGCCCAGATGGCCTTCAGATCCTCCTCCCTACTGTCTGCACAGCTTCAAATAGAAATGGTTCCTTTGTACATCTATGTACTGCTTGGAAATGCGTGTGAGACCCGGGGTGCCTAGCCAGGAAATGGGTGTCAGGCCAGGAAGGAGCCCTCTGTCTCTCGCACCTGAGCACAGCTTTGTTGACCATGTCCAGCCTCCTCTGTCCTTGTGGTTTTTGTTTTGTTTTTTGGTACTGGGGACTGAACCCAGGGGCATTTTATTCCCCCAGCCCTTTTTATTTTTTATTTTGAATCAGGGGCTCACTAAGTTGCCGAGGCTAGCCTCGAACCTGCAATCCTCCTGTCTCAGCCTTCCAAGTGCTGGGATTACAGGCGTGGGCCACAGTGCCTGGCTTCCTTTGACCCCGTTCTGGTGAGCCCTCTCTGAGGGAGGACAGTGGGCGAGAGTGGTGGGGGAGAGGCTGCCCCCTGGTTGACATTCAGGCTCCCACAGGGTAGCCTCACTTGCCAGTGACACACCCATGGCCTGTCAGACCCAGCTCCTCACAGTTGTTTTCAAAGTTCCTCCTCCCTGCCTGGAACCTTCCCTCCTCTCCATCTGTCCCATGGAAGCCTATCCCTTCAAGCCAAAGCCAAAGCTCCTCCGGGATGTCTCCCCTAGTCCCTGTGAACCTCCCCAGCCCCATCTCTACCCCAGCCGGGTCCGTGTTGTCATCGTGAGCCAGCTGCTTGGGAGGGGGACCGGCCAGGCTCTACCACTTAGCAAGGGATCGGGGCAGGCGCGCTCTCAGCCTCGTGTCTTGCTGTGTGAAACAGGTAAAATGTCGGGCCCAGCTCACAGCAAGGTTGTGAGGATCAAATGAAGCCAGTGTGGAATGTGCTTAGCAAGGTGGGGTGTGCAGTCTAAGAGCGCCAACCTGTCGGCATGGAGTATGGGCACTGTCCCGTCCTGGCCAACCCTGTCATGGTGCTGTCTGTTCACAGGGACGCGCATGCCCACACGCACGTGCAGGAGTGCGCGCATTTGTCCTGGTTTGGGTTCCCCTGAGAACAGACCCCAAGATGAGAATTTGAGGCAAGTCGTCTTTTGTGGAGGTGATCCCAGGAAGCTAAGGGGAGGAAAATGGGGGAAATATGGGGAAGGGGCTGGGTGCAGGGGCAGTGCCTGTAACCCCAGCTAGGAGTGAGTGGTCCCAAGGCCCGAGTCAGTTATACCGTGGGCAAGAGAATGGTGGGAACATTCCACAGAAAGGTCCCACTGAGTCCCGAGGCCGGGTATTTATCTACCACTTCTGTCCCTTGTTAATAAGTTGAGGGTGAACCCTGGGACATTAAATCCCTGGCACCCCCCAGATGTCCTGTGTCCAAGAAAAGCTCCTGGAGAGACGCTGCAGGTGAGAACCAGAAAGGGACTTGGGGTGGATGGTTCCAGGGCTCGCTGGCACCTTCCTATCACAGCTGCGGATGGACTGGGATGGGTCTAGGGCACGGGAGCGAGGCATCGGTAGCATCCTCTGTGGAGTCCCCACAGCCTCCAGCGCAGCAGTTTGCACACACTAGACACACTGTAATTATGTATGGGCAAAAGACGGTTTGGGCTAAGAGCTGAGAAAACCTGGATTCTGCCTGCTGCTCAGTTCTCAATTCATGATGTGATGCTTGATCACTTCAGGACTCATCTGCTGTAAAATTGGGATCTTTCCTCTAAGTACGGTGATGCAAACCCATAATCCTAGGGCTTGGGAGGCTGAGACAGGAGAAGCAAAGGTTCAAGACCAGCCTCAGCAATGTAGTGATAACTTTATCAACTTAGTGAGACCCTGTTTGAAAATAAAAAATAGAGTTGGGCATGGTGGTGCACGCTTGTAATCCCAGTACTTGGGAGGCTAAAACAGGAGGATCGCAGGTTCGTGGCCAGCCTCAGCTACTTAGTGAGGCCCTCCGCAACTTAGTGAGACGGTTTCAAATTAAAGAATAAAAAATTGGGCTGGAGGTGTAGCTCAGAGGTAGAATGTCCCTGGGTTCAATCCCCAGTACCGCAATAAATAAATAAATAAATAAAGAAAGAAAGAAAATACGGAGCCGGGCGTGGTGGCACACGCTTGTAATCCCAGTACTTGAGAGGCTGCGACCAGAGGATCCGGGTTTGCGGCCAGCCTCAGCTACTTAGTGACGCCCTCCGCAACTTAGTGAGACCCTGTTTCAAAATAAAGAATAAAAGCCGGGCTTGGTGGCGCACACTTGTAATCCCAGTACTTTGGGAGGCGGAGACCGGAGGATCCGGGTTCGCGGCCAGCCTCAGCTCTCTCTCTCTCTCTACTTAGTGAGGCCCTCCGCAACTTCATGAGACCCGGTTTCAAAATAAAGTATAAAAAATGGCCGGGGGTTTAGCGCGGAGGTAGAACACCCCTGGGTTCAATCCCCGGTACCACAAATAAATAAATAAATAAATAAATAAATAAATAAATAAAATAAAGAATAAAAATAGGACTGGGGGTGTAGCTCGGAGGTAGAATGCCCCTGGGTCCAATCCCCAATACCAAAAATAAATAGATAAATAAATAAATAAGTAAATAAATACATAGATAGATAGAGATCTTTCCACCTTCTCTGCTTAAGCCGCAGCCCTCTTGTGATGAGTCGGGCGGGTCTTGGCGTATAGGGGAGCTCGGGTCGGAGATGGCAGCGATGGTGATGATGGGAGACGGGGCAGGTTCCTCTGTTCAGGCCCCATCCAAGCAAGAGATGCCAGTGCCAAGTCATTCACACGCTGTGGTCAAAACACAAAGGTGAGGCCGGGCGTGGTGGCACACGCTTGTAATCCCAGTACTTTGGGAGGCGGAGACCGGAGGATCCGGGTTCGCGGCCAGCCTCAGCTCTCTCTCTCTCTCTCTGTCTCTCTCTTCCTGTCTTTCTCTCTCTCTCTCTACTTAATGAGGCCCTCTGCAACTTCGTGAGACCCAGTTTCAAAATAAAGAATAAAATTAGGGCCGGGGTGTAGCGCGGAGGTAGAATGCCCCTGGGTTCAATCCCCGATACCGCAAAAAAAAAAAACCCAAAAACCACAAAGGTGTCCCCTGATCCCTTTGGGGTGCTTCTTGTCGCATCCTGTCCCATGAAAAACCCAAAGAAAAGGCCGAGGGGCTACGACTTGCTGACTCCTCTGTGCCAAGGACCCGGTTTTCAGTGCTACCAAGGATGCTTTATGCTTCCTGATTTCATTTCCTTCCATCCAGAAAACCAGAAAAGCAGATTCTCTTGCCAGGAGGCTGGGGACACAGCACACCGGTGTCTCCTGGCTCCTGGAGAAGCGTCTCAGAGGAACGACACAGCCACTATTCCTGGGGATGAAGGTGAGCACTGAGTACTATTTCCATGAAAAACAGAAAAAGAAAAAATGGGACCAAATCTGGAAAGAAAAGAAAAAAAAACCAGCTCTCCGAGAAAAAGTGTTGGAAAAGGGAGCTTAAAACCTTAGCTAAAAAAGCTGGGCATGGTGGTGCACGCTTATAATCCCAGTACTTGGGAGGCTGAGACAGAAGGATCGCAGGTTTGAGGATAGCCTCAGCAAGTAGTGAGACTCTCATCAACCTACCCAGACCCTGTTTCAAAATAAAAATAAAATAGGGCTGGGGGTGTAGCTAAAATGTAGAATGCCCCTGGGTTCAATCCCCAGTGCCAGAAACAAAACAAAACAAAATCTTAGCTAAGCCGGGCGTGGTGGCACACACTTGTAATCCCAGTATTTAGGGGTGTAGCTCAGAAGTAGAATGTCCTGAGTTCAATCCTCAGTACCACAAACAAAACAAAACAAAAACCTTAGCTAAACTGGTGTTTGATGGCCCAGGACTGTAATCCCAGAGACTCAGGAGGCTGAAGCAGGAGGATCCCAAGTTCCAGGTCAGCTTCAGCAATTTATTGAAACCCTGCCTCAAAATAAAAAATAAAAAGGGCTGGCGATGTAGCTCAGTGGAAGAGGGCAGCTTGCCTAGCAGGTGCTAGGCCCTAAATTCAATCCCTAGTACTGGGGTGGGGGGGCAGCAAAAATAAGCTGAATTCAGCTCCAGCATACTGGTAGAACTGAAAATGAAAATCATGCTTACATCTAAATTGTGGTAAAGATTACATAAGACCAAGTGAGTGAGTGAAAGGGGTTTATAAAAGGGAGAGCCAGCCGGATATGGTGGCCTACGCTAATCCCAGTGCTTGGGAGGCTGAAACAGGAGGATCACAAGTTCAAGGACAGCCTCGGCAATGTAGTGAGACTCTCAGCAAGGTATTGAGACCCTGATTTTTTTTTTTTTTTTTGCGGTACTGGGGATTGAACTCAGGGTCGTTTTACCTCTGAGCTACACCCCCGGCCCTATTTTTTATACTTTATTTTGAAACCGGGTCTCACGAAATTGTGGAGGGCCTCACTAAGTAGCTGAGGCTGGCCGCGAACCCGGATCCTCCGGTCTCCGCCTCTACAAGCGTGCGCCACCACGCCTGGCTTTGAGACCCTGTTTTAAAACAAAAAATAAAAAGGGCTGGGGGTATACCTCGGAGGTAGAATGCCCCTGGGTCCAATCCCTGGTACCCCCTCCCCACATACACACAAAAGGAAAGTCACAGGAACTGTAAATGCTAGTAATGACCATTATAGCAAATCCTGGTGAGTATTTGTTTTGCTGCTGTAGAACACTGTACAGCACCTGGATGCCTGTTACCTAGTTGTGAACAACTGGGACCGTCTCTTTCAAGCTTATCTGGACTTCTGCCTCACCACCTGGGCTTGTGTGACCTTGAACTACTTCACTTCTCCAACGAGTTCGTGTAAGTGAAAATATCTATAAGAATAATTGCACAGTAACTATTTTCTTTCTGTCCCCTAAGTCCTTAACTTTGGTTGGTTTGTCGACTGTGCAGTCTGTCTTCACTAATGCAACCTGTGCTGCACAAGTACCTGCCTGTCTGGTTTACGGCGGTATCCCCAGGCCTGACACCGCACACAGCAGATACTTGTTCCATGAATGAGTGGCAGTAGGAGAAGGAACTCTCTCATCCCTCCTAAGTCTGGACCAGCCCCAAGCGGGACCCGGAGCTGTGCCAAGAGCCCTGTTCTGGGTCAAGAACGTTGGCCTGTCGTCCTAACTCTGCCACTTAACTGCGAAGCCACCGCCCGCAAGCTGCAGCTCCCTCCGGGGCCCTCCGTGTGCTTCCATCAGAGCCTGCGCGCCCAGGGGCTGCAGGGCTGTCCCTTAGAGGAGCTCCGGCCAGCTGGGGAGTGTGGGATTTGGGGATCATGCAGACACTTAATTAATGAAGAGGAAGGAGAAGTGGGAAAGGATGAGGGCGGGGGAGGGGAGCGGCCCCGGAAGAGAAGTCACCCCGGGGCGGCTGTGCGCGTCGCCGAGCGTGTCCCCGAGCCTCCGCCGGCCCCGCCCCGCGCGCCTCGCCAGTTCCCGCTGCCACTGACTTTCTGACTTCTTAACTTGTCAGCAAATCCCAGAGTTAAAAATGCACACGCACCCCGGCCCGCCGCCAGCAGGGCCGTCTGGCCGCGGCTCCAGATGTGGGGCCAGCGCGCGGGCCGCCCGCCCCGCCGCGCAGACTAAACAATCGGCCTTGGCCGTGAGCGCCGCGCAATTCCAGATGCCGCGGCCCTCGCGCCGCGCGCTAATTGGGCCGCGGGCGGGCGCGAGGCTCTGACAGCGCCGGGAAGGCCCGGCCCGGGGCGGCCTTGGCCCGGCGCCCGCCTGCTGGGCTCCCCGGGGCGGGGGCTGGGTGGGGAGACGCGGTGCAATGGGGGGGAGTAAGAGAGGGAGGAGACCGAGGCCGAGACGCAGAGATCGGAGACGCGGCTGGATAGAGGCCGGCCGGAAGGCACAGAGACATTTGCAAAAAGAGCTCAGAGACAGAGGGAACCGAGAGACACACAGAGCTGGAGAGGCAGAGGCAGAGAGGCCGGCAGCCTCGAGTGCCGAGGCCAGACACCACATTCTCACTTTTTAGAATTCTTCCTAGAGCCGGGCGCAGCCGGGGACTGAGTCCGTCCGCGCGGTGACCTAGCACGGAGGAGCCCAGAGGCTTCACGCCCGGGCCTGGAGCCGGGATTGCCCTGGACGCGCGGGATGGGCTCCGTGGGCTCCTGCGGGGGGCCACCTCCCCAGGCCACCGCTCTGGAGACTCCCCCGTCCCCTGCGCCCTGGGGCCCCCTCGGCCCGAGACTGGGGGTGGCAGGTTAGCCCAGCCCGGGCAGGGCAGCCCACGAGGGACCACCGGGGGAGCCCCCAGCCTGTGTCCGCCCCCGCCGGGAGGCCCGGGCTGCCTGGGGCGAGCTCCGAGGGCAGTGTGGCGGCCCCTCTCTGACAATCTTCCCTTTGTTTGTTTTCTTAAATCTGGGAGGCCCGAATTCCTGCCGGATTCCGTAGGTTTCGTTCAGGAAGGAGGCGCCCCCCGCCCCCTTCGTCGGGCCGCCTGGTGCGGGGGGGAATGGCAGGTTCTTCCCGGAGGCCCGCGGCGCAGCCCCACGGCCCGGGCAGGGCGCACGGGCGCCGGGCGCGGTGCAGAGTCCCGGGCGCCCTGCCCGCGTGCGTCGCCGCGCAGCCCCGCCGAGGAAACTTAAGGGGGGAAAAAAAAAGGATCAGGCCAGGAACGCTTTAAAAGACACAAAGAGAAGCCCTGCCCCCCACCCTCGCCTCATTCCACACCCCTGCACCCCCACACTCCGTGCTCTCGCGCTCTCTCTTATTTTGGTCTCCAAACTTGAGCCTCATTAATTTCCAAAAAAAATTTCCCCCAATAAAAGGCAAACATGGAAAGAAAAACAAACTATTAGAAAATAGAGGAGGGAGGAAATGTTATTTAAAAGGTTAGCAGACCGCATCATTTTCCAATGATATTATATACTCCCAGCAGTATCCAAAATATATATGGGCCTTGGGCCAAGAATGTAAAAAAAACTTTTTTTTTTTGGTGAAAAAAAAAAAACCTCACTTAGACACAACATCTGGACGGGAGAGCGAACAAACCCTCCATTTATCACACTTAATCCTCCAATGAAGCAATCCACAGTTGACTTCTGTTTTGCTAATTTAGCTTCTTTCAAGCGCCGGCCCAGTCCAGACCGGGAATTAAGTGTCACTGGTGGAGGGCCAGCCCTGCCCCCGCCCGACGGCGCTCCCTCCCGCGCCCGGGCCTCGGATACGGAAAAAAGACCATTTAAAAAAAAATAGAAAGGAACTTTTTACGAATTCCCTTTCCCCCCGCCCACCCGGGTCAGTGAAAACCTCCACTCTGCCCTGGCTCTGCCCCCTCGCCCAGCACCCTGACACCCACTTCGTGGCGGCCACACCCCCACACGCCAGCTGCCTCTGGGCCTAGGCTCGGTGGAGCAAGGGCTTCTCGGGCCGCCACCCTGCTCAACCAGGTGCTGCCGGCCACCTATCTGGCACTGCCTGGCGGCCTGGCAGCTTGACCCTTGGGCCAGCCCGGAGAGGGCAGGGGAGGGTCCTAGTGCCGGGCTGTCAAGCGCCTCCGCCCCCGGAAGTGGATGAGAGGCTGGAGGCCCCGGGGGAG
Source organism: Glis glis (assembly GCA_004027185.1). Lineage (NCBI taxonomy): Eukaryota > Metazoa > Chordata > Mammalia > Rodentia > Gliridae > Glis > Glis glis. Next base: position 19,409 of record PVJS01019405.1, on the reverse strand, counting down.
GGGGGAGGCCCTGGGCCAGCAGTGTTTGGAGACAATGGGATCTTGTGAGAAAGCAAGTGGAGAGAGAATAAATCAGGCAGAGTGTATCATTGGAGGATTAGTCAATAAATCCCTGGGACCCTGGCCCAGTGGGGCTGGTGCCAGAGGCAGGGCTGGCCCCGAGTGCAGACTTCCTTCTTCAGCAACCTTCTCTTCCTCTCCCCAGAGGCCTCCGGGTTTCTCTCCTCACCTCTCTGTCCACCCTCAGTCTCCATGGCTCCTCTCCTAAACTTTGGAGCCTGAGCCTCAGCCCCTGGGTGCTCCCTCCCCTGCAGCTGGGACTGCTCTGGGAGGGGGCAGTGAGGTATGCAGGCTGGGGGACTGTCCTCTGGCACCTGCCAACAGAAGCGGCTGGAGAATGTGTCCCCACTCCAGCCTGTCTGCTGTGACCCGGCCTTCCGTGGACCCTGGCTGAGTCTTGGCACAGTCCCCCAGAACGGCCTGCACAGCACTCTGGGCCCCAGCCCTCCCTCGCAGGCTCTCCTGGTGGCCTGCCTAGGCCTCAACCTTCGTGGGGAGGAGCCCTGCATTCTGGCCCCAATCCAGATGCTATCCCAAACCATCGGGGCCCACCCATCAGGCCGGATCTGGAGCACCTTCCCTAGGGTCCCTTTGCATCTGTTTGCGTCCCCAGCAGGCCCGTGAGAATGCCCAGTACATGCCGGCCGGCTGGGTGCTAGACTCAGATCCTGGAGCTGGGTGCTCTTCCTGCCCCTCCCTGGGGCTGAAGCCTCTGCTGAGCCGCATTTTCTGTTGCCTCGGGGATATCCCATTACTGGCGACACTCATCCCATAAGCAGTCACTGGGCACTTGCCCTGTGCCAGACACAGTGCTAGGCGCTGGGGCTTCCGGGGTGAGACACGTCACTTCTACCCTTGGACTTGCCGGGGAGGCAGATGTGTCAACAGTTCATTCCAAGACAGGGCAGAAAATAAGGCGGAATGGAGGCCTTTCTAAGAGCTTTGGGGTCTGTCCAGAAGAGGGACCGAGTCACCCTGGCTGGGGTAGAGAAGGACGTGAGGGTCCTAGGATGGCAGGACCTCGTGGCTCCAGCTCCTAGAGCCTGTGGGGGTAGAAATGGCACAGCTTAGTGCTTGAGCAAGGGCTCTGGGGCAAGGTTTAACTTCCTGCTCTACCGTGTCCTTTGTAGATCTAGGGCCCCTTGTCTCTCTTTTTTTTTTTTTTTTTGCAGTACTGGGATTGAACCCAGGGGCATTCTACCTCCGAGCCACACACCAGCCCTACTTTTTATTCTTTATTTTGAAACAGGGTCTCACGAAGTTGCCGAGGGCCTCACTAAGTAGCTGAGGCGGCCGCAAACCCAGATCCTCTGGTCTCAGCCTCCCAAATACTGGAATTACAAGCGTGCGCCACCACCGAGCGCCCCTTATCTCTGTGAGCCTCAGTATTATCATCTGAAAAGTGGGCCTAGCAGTAGTCAGTGCCTGGTGAGGCTGCAGTGTGAGCATGTGGGACATGGTGACCTCTGAATGAAAATCTACTCCCAATTACCTTTCTTCCAAAGCTCATGGAGAGCAGGGCATGGCGGCACACTCCTCTAACCCTAGTATTTGGGAGGCTGAGACAGGAGGATTGCAGGTTTGAGGCCAGCCTCAGCAATTGAGCAGACCCTCAGCAACTTAGTAAGATCATGTTTCAAAATAAAAAATAAATAAAAAGGGCTGGGGGTGGAGCTTGGAGGTAGAATGCCCCTGGGGTCAATCCCAGCACCCAAACCAAAAGCAAAACACAAAAGACGAAGCAGCCTATGGACAGATCACCTTGGAGCCTCCCCGCCGCCTTCTCTTTGTCCCCTCCCCAACACGAGGACCTGGCACAGTGCCAGGTAGGCAAAGGAAGAGGAAGAGATGGCCGGGCAGGCTGGAGGTGCAGCCGTAGTGGCAGAGGGCTTGCTTCGAGCCCTGGCTCCATCCCCAGCACCCCACCCCGCAGTGAGGAATGAGCTAGAAAGCCCACTCAACTCTGGCTCAAGCGATACCAGCAGACAGTGCTGTGCATGGTGGGTGGTCGGCCTGCGCCATCTCCTCCCTCTGAGACTGACCATCACCTGCATGGCCGCAGTGGCCGTTCTTCCTGCTCCCATACCTCTGGAAGCCAAGCAGGGCAGAACTCTGTGAAACCCCCCCCCCCTTTTTTTTAGCTCAGCAGGAAGCCAAGAAATGTCTTCTGGCCTGGAGCCACCATTCTGGTTTGGGCTGAGTCTAGACTTGCTGTGTGTCCTTGGGTGAGATGTGTGCCCTCTCTGGGCCTTGGACTGGTTGGACCGGCAGCTCTCTGGGTTCCTTTGCAGCCATGGTGGGGTCCGTCTTGGCTCTTCTTTCTCCCTGCTGGAGGCTGCACATCTCCAGCTGTGGTTTTTTTGGGGGCTTTCCCATGCCTCACCTGCCCTGGGGCTGTTCTCTGGGGTGCCTCTGCTTTCTCCCTTTTTGTTTCCCGTGGCCATCTTCCTCTCTGTCCTTTTCCTCTGTTGGGGTCCCAGGGAGTGGAACCCCCAAGTGGCTGAGCTGATGCCTGACAGCTTCCTGCCCAGCTCTCCACCCCCCACCTTCTTGGACCTGGGCTTCAGGTCCTGGGCCTGGGGAACAAGGCCTTCCCAAGTCCTCTTGCTGAGAGTTTGTCCCCAAAGGCCTTGATGGTGCCCTAACCCTTGACCTCTGACCTCCTGGAGAGTGGGAGAACGGTGTCCCACCTGGACCAAGAGAGTGCCCAATATGGGTCTTCTGTCCCCAGAGACTGGTAGGCTCTGCTTCTCAGGCTCAAGGCAGGGGACAGGAAAGTTAGCCTTTTCTAGGTCTAGCAGACGCTGGGCTCCTGAAGTCACCTCCTTCACAATGCCATCCCCTCCTTGGAAGCAGGGCGAACCCCTTTACAGAGGCCTATGGACCTGGACGTCCTGTCGTCACCAGGGAACTGCTTATGACTGTCAGAACCATTTCCATACAACGTGCTATGTGCCAGGGACTGTGTTGTGTACCAAGAGGAGGTGTCTGTGTTGGGGAAGAAGGGGCTGGGGGTGGGACAAAGCCCCCAAGGACCTGGCTGCCAAGCCCGGAGCTTGTGGGCAGCGGGTTTGGCAATGGCTGCGCGTGGGCCCAGCTGGAGTGGGACCTGAGGAGCAAGGTCCCGGGGGCAGGTAAACAGGACGCCTTGCGCTGGGTGTGGTGGAGGGGGAGGGGGCGGGGGCACAATGGGCCTTTGTGTGCCGAGGCACCTTCCATCCGGGACTCTGGGCTTCCCCTGCCCCCTCCCCCTGGGCTGTACAAATATCAGGACATACGGAAGATACAGCCATAAACACCAGGGGACGTGGGAGAGGACAGTCACCTGTCGTCCGACCCTTCTGCTCTTGCCTAGACCTCCATGGACTGAGGTGTTGTGCTGGGTGCTGGATGGCCCAGACCAGGGGGGCAAGTGGCCTCTGGGCTGTGGATGGCAGAGATCTAACTAAACCTGGGCCCTGGCCTCAGCTGGGCTATAGCTAGCTGTGTCTGTCCTTAGGAAAGACACTCAACTGCCCCAGCCTCGGTTTACCCATCCGTAAAGCGGGCCGAGGCTGACCCGGCCCTGTGCACCTCACAGTGTGGGTGCTGCGACAGAGCCTGCTCACTGTCCAGGGTGGACACGCAGCACGGCCGTTTCTGCTTCTGTTGCTGTTCTGCTGCAAGACCCCTCCCGCCTGCCGAATCCCCCACCACTTCAGAAGTGCACAGAACTAATGTCTCCCCACTCGGGACTATTGGGGGACCTGAGGGCGGGAATCAGATGCACATTCTGACCAACCAGCCAAGTGCTCTTCATTCAGCCACTGCCCCTTCAATCCTCACACAGCTTTCTGAGCTTCCTCTCTTTCATCTCACACTTTGAGAGCCACCTGCAAAGATGAACAAGGTATGTCTCCTGCCCTTAGGGAGCTCCTAGTCAGATGGGGGGGGTTGAACAGACACGGAGCATTAACATATAATAATTACAGCTAGGCCGGGTGTGGTGGCGCACGCTTGTAATCCTAGTACTTGGGAGGCTGAGACCGGAGGATCCAGGTTCGTGGCCAGCCTCAACTACTTAGTGAGGCCCGCAACTTCGTGAGACCCTGTTTCAAAATAAAGAATAAAAAATAGGGCTGGGGGTGGAGCTTGGAGGTAGAATGCCCCTGGGTTCAATCCCCAGTACCGAAAAAAAAAATAATAATAACGGCTAATATTTACTGAGTACTTCTATGTGCCAGGAACGATTCTAAGCACTTTATGTGCATTAATACATATAATCATTCTCATGGTTACCAGAGAAGGTAAGCAACTTGCCCAAAGTAACACAGCTAGCAAGAGAGCCATGATTGGCCCTGGGCAATCTGTCGAGAGACTGTGCTCTTCATTCCCAGTATATACAAAGTAAAAGTGGCTTGACTGTCAGCTGGACAGATTTTCAGTGTCTCTGAAAAGGGACCCTGGGATGCGTTTCCAAGGCGGGAGGCTGAGCTCAGCTTCCTTGAAGACAGACGAGAGCTGTTTCAGAGAGATTTCCCCTCCTCCCCCTGCCTGAGGTCTCTTCCTACCCAAGGCTCTGTGCAAAGGACCTCAGGAGCTTCCTGGTAGGAGAATGTGGTGCACACACTCCAGATAACATGAGCTTGCCCAAACCCAAAGCCTGCTGGGTCCTTGATCCTTCTCTGGTCTGTAGGGTGCTGGGTGCTGGGTGATGTTAAATGGGACTGAGTACACCAAGAGGTATTGTTTAGGGAGCAAGTGATGCACATCTGTGTCCACGTAGTTTATACAAAAGGAAGGGATTTATCAACTTAACCTAGGAGGACAGGTGTCTGTGTGTGTGGGGGGGGGTGAAGTTTAAGGACTACCTACTTCAAAAGATGACATCAGCTTCTCCCTTGGATTTTTTTTCTTGATCTTAGGCATATCTTGGCTATGGTTTTTGGTGTGTGATAGCCCCATTTTTTTTTTTTTGGTACTTTTTCCTATTGCAGCTTGGCCTCTTCTCAACTGCAGAGGGGGGATGGATGGGAAGGGAGCTCGGGGTTTCTCTGATTCTCTGGGAGGCAGGGACAGTGGGCAGAAGTCCATAGCAGCAATTTCATGCTCATATCTCAGAGGAAAGAAAGTCTTTGCCATTCCCAACACCCTCTGTCCATAAAATCCTAGGGAAGGATTCCTATTCGCCTAACGTGGGTCATGTGCCCACCTCCTGAACAAATCAGGTGGCTAGGCCTGGCTCATGGGTCCACCCCCAGGCCGGAGTGGCTGAGGAGTTGTGATCGGCAGTTCCACAGAATTGAATGGGGAACAGCCATTCTGCACAGGAAAGGGGTACAGTCCCCCAAAGTCGACAATGCCACTGGGCATACACATACAACAAAGGCAGAAGTGGAGAAGCAATAGAATAAATTTAGCATAACTTCCTTGAGCTTCAAGTTTAATCTGAGATGGGGGAATTTTTTAAATGACATTTGAAAACATGAATTTTTTTGCAACCTACCTGGCTATATTATTTGAAAAATTCAAAGTATACAGATTTCTGAGATAGATAGCAGATGCTAGGGCCGGGAATATAGCTCAGTGGTAGAGGACTTGCCTGGCATGTGCAAGGCCCTGGGTTTAATCCCCAGCACCATTAAAAAATAAAAATAAAAAATACAAGATGTTAGAAAGCAAGCTTTGGACTTGCAGCAAGCTGTTTTCCTTATTGAATTCCCCCTCCTATGCCCTGTGCATTTGGTTAAGTTTCTCCAATTCGAAGGATACTTTGGACAGGGTTGGGGTAGGAATTGGAAAGTTTGAGATGCATTAGGAAATAGAAATAACATGGATTTGGGAACTACAGAGATGGAGCTTAAAATTTTGCTCTGCCTGTTTCTATCAGTGTGATGTTAGGAAAGCTACATACTCTCTCTGAGCCTCTTTGCTCCCCTGTAAGATGGGCACGAGGATGTCTGCTTGGCAGAGCTGGTGAGAGGAGACCCACTGGGAAATGCACCGCCCAAGGCCAGGGAAGACTTTGTAAGGGTCAGCTCTCCCTTCCTTTCTTCCTGTGCCTGCAGGCTCCTTGTGGGGGAGGGGGACCTGACAATCCAGGGCACTGGGAGCCGGGCACTGGCCCCACACAGACACCCCAGCCAAACCCTGCTGCTGGGCTGCTCTCCGCAGAGGCCTGAGGACTTACTCCTCCCAGGTGGGGACTCTAACCGCAGGCTTGGGCAGGGTGATAACTGGCTTTGCCACCTTGTAGCTACTGAATAAGCAATTAATCCTTTGCTAGTGTAACATCACCCACCCAGGGGGAATTCACCGCTCCACTTTCCCAAAGCCCTTTGTACTAACTTCTCGTGGTACACTTGATTGTACGCACTGCCGGGGTGTTTACCTGTTTATATGTCCCTTGCTGCCGCCAGCTTGTGGCTTCTTGGAGGCAGGAATTGTTTTCTCCACCTGTTTCTCCAGTTCTCAACACAGGTGTAGGCCCAGAAACGTGGATAGGCTGGGGCCTGCGCTGCTTTTCCGCCAGGTAACAACAGTTATTATTGCTGTTTGTTGAGCCTTTATTGATTGATTGATTGATTGATTGATTGTGGTGCTGGGGATAGAACCCAAGGGCCTTCTACCTCTGAGCTATACCCCCAGCCCTTTTTTATTTTTTTAATTTGGAAACAGGGTCTCATTAAGTTGCTGAGGGCCTTGTTAAGTTGCTGAGGCTGGCCTCGAACCTGCGATCCTCCAGTCTCAGCCGCCCAAGAACTGGGATCGCAGGCATGCACCACAGCACCTGGCTCTCATTGAGGTGTTATAATGTATCAGGCACGTACTGAGAGCTTGTCTATTTGTCCATTCATATAATTCTTAAAAGAATCCTGTGTCATAGAGACTATGACTTAACCCCATTTTAGAGGTGAGAAACTGAGGCTCAGAGGACTGAAGACTCTGCCCAGGGCCACGCAGTCTGTGAATGGGGGTGCAGGAATGCACGTTCAGGGGAGTGAACCTCTCCTCCCAGGTTATACTGAGGAGTGGAGAGAAGGGGTCCCCAGGAACACAGCTGAGATGGAGTCCCGCTGAGATGGCGGGGAGGGGCTGATGGTCAGAGAGGCTGCTGAGTGGGGCGCAGGCGGTTGGGGGCAGAAGGTCGCGGGGAAGTTCAAGGGGCCTTGGGGTCTGGGAGTCGGGGCTGGTGGTCAAGGACTGGAGGAAGGGTCTCCCTGGAGCTGGCTGGGCTGGGAGTCAGCCCTGCAGGTTGTTTTCAAGCTGGGTTGGGGGGTGTTTAATATTAATAGTAATGACTGTGGCGGGAAGATAATAGGCCTCAGTCAGATTAGAAGGGGTAAGCGCTTATCTGTGGCTGCTGAAGACACCCGTCTTTCACCTGCTCCTTTAATATCCCCCTTCTTTCATTCCACCGCCCACCCCCTCCCACCAGCCTAGAACAAAAGGGGTATTATGGGTCGGGGTGTTTTCAGGCTGCAGCGAGGAGACCTCCCCTTCCCCCTCTGCCTCCCTCCCCAGCCCCCCACCCGCCCGGCTTGAATGAGGCTTTTTCCTCCCGCAGGAGATTAGCTCGGTTTGACAAGGCAGTGAACTTTGGGAGGGGTAAGTGGGGGGTCTCCTCCGGGAGCCTCAGGAGTGCATGCAGCCCTGTCGAAGGAATGAGTGCTGCTGGAGAGGGACCCCAGAGACAGCCCCAAGACAGACAGACGCACAGCCAGCCGCAGACAGACAGACAACATGCACACACACACACACACACACACACACACACTTCAGGACGTTGGGGAGAGACAGAAAGACAGACAGACATCCACAAAGGAAAAAGAGACGGAGAAACAGATTCACACACTTGCCACCAAATAGACTGACCCCGAGACAGACGAAGGCAGAGGGAGAGAGACATGGGGCAAAACCACCTAAAGAGACCAGGAAGAGGAGATGGAAACCAAGGAAACCGGAAGCTGAGGAGGTGACACTGGCGGGGGTGGGGGGAAGTTTCCAGAAGGCGCTGGGCCCTCAGCCTCTCAGGTCTGGCTCTGCTGACTGTGGCTTTGGAGTCTGGAGTGGGAATTTGCACCGTTTTGGGGAACTGGGGTGGAGATGATGGAGAGGGGGAAAGAGACTGGGCAACTGGCGGAAGGAAGCAGGGTGTGACTAGGCAGTGCCGGGGCAGGGTGGCTCAGGCAGCCCCGGCCTCTGAAGGGACCGCCTGGGGTGGGCGGTGTGGAGGTGGCCTGGGTCGGAGGAGGCAGCTCTGGGGGGAGGGTGGTTATGTAGAAAGAGGATCCATTACTTCTGGGGGTGTCTCCAGGAGACAGAGGGGAAACACGGGCCCCTCCCACTCTTGTGAGTCCCACCCGCACACAAATGGAAGAGGTCCAGTAGCATGGAAGTGAGAGAGCAGGGCTAGACCCAGACCGTTGTGGGTTCAAATCCCACCTCTGCTGCTTTGGCACTTCAGGTAACGGACCCAACACTTTTTTTTTCCAGTACTGGGGCTTGAACCCAGTGGCCCAGTGGCACTCTACAACTGACTTATATCCTTAGCTCTTTTTTTTTTTTTTGAGACAGGGTCTTATTAAATTGCCCAGGTTGGCCTCAAACATGAGATCCTCCTGCCTCAGCTTCCCAAGTAGCTGAGTTTACAAGCATGCGCCACCACGCGTGCTGAACATCACACATCTTAACCTCACTTTCCCGTCTGTAAAGTGGGAATAACAATAGTTTCTCCCAGAAGGGTGGTGGCCAGACTCAAATTAGGAGCGGGCAGGGCTGGGGATGTCGCTCAGTGGTAGAGCACCCTTGCAGCGTGGGTGAGATCCTGGATTCCGTCCCCAGCAACTCACACACACAAAGGATAAAGTATTGAGCACCATTCTAGCCAGAGGTAGACGGACTCAGTGTAGTTTTGATTTGCATTTCTATACTTGCTAATGATGTTGGACATTTTTTCAAGTATCATTTCATTTATTCACAGAGCAAACCCTCCAGGAACTAGCTGAAGAAATTGCACATCACAAACTATTAAATACATGGCGAAGCTGCGGTTGGAACCCAGTCAGTGGAGGCTCACTGGCCAGCACCTCTCGCCCTGGGCACCGTCCCTGTTACTTGGAGCCGCACGGCCCTGGTCTCCACGGTCCGGAAGGCGTGACTCGGCTTTTTCAGCGGGAGCAAGGTGGGTTTTATGTACCTGGTAGATCGTGCTGGTGGACAGCAGGTGACACAGGGGTGTGCTGGTGAGTATTCAATAGCTGGCTCTCCAGGAGGAAAAAAATGTTTGCCAATTTCCATTGCTGTAAATACTCCCTTCACGGTCAACTTCAACCTCCGATGTGGCATTCGCTAGACCAGGAATTGGGAGAAGATGCCTTAGATCTGCTCTGGCAAGCCCACGTGACCGGGCTCCCACGTCACCGGGGCCAAAACTCGATGTTAGCGTGCCCATTGTCCCCCCCGAAGCCTCCAGCCTCATTCAGAGAGAAAGGGCACCTGGCATCCCGACTCAGCGCCAAGGCAGGCACCCTGCAGAAGGTTCCAAATCCACCGTACATGCTATGGCATTTGCAAAAATTAACAAGACTCTCAGCAATTTAGTGAAACCCTGTTTTGAAATAAAAAATAAAAAGGGCTGGGTATGTAGCTAGGAGATGGTATGCCTCTGGGTTCAATCCCCAGTACCAAAAGAAATAGCAAGTGTGAGAGAGAGAGAGTGCCTGGGGAGGGGGCCGGTGGGGCAGGGGGTGGAGTGTGCTGTGCATTCCTCTGCCCTCTGGGTTGTGGACATCTAGATGACAGGGAAGGCCTCTTCTTCCCCAGATTGGCTCTCCCCATCTCTGACCATTTCCCCCACTCCCTTGCCCTTGGGGTGCCCACCACACGCCTGTTTGTGAACCCCCAGCGTGTGGACAGCGGTGCTGAGGAGAGCTGGCACCCGAGGCCTGCGGCTCCCCTCCTCTGGGGCCCCCAGTGTCTTCTCTGAAACCCAATACCCCCCAATCGCCCACCCAGACACCTGACTCCCTCCTGGGGCCCACTCAGGGTGCAAGCCATTTCCTGTCTGGGTCTTGGTAACCCCCTGAAATTCCTCCCCACCCCATCCCTTCCAAATGCTTATTAAGCCATTTGCAAATCCAGGGCTGAACCACAGGGTGAGTTTAATAAAGCAGAAGACAGAAGCCATCCATCATGGGGCGGGCGGGGCACACGAGCGAGCAGGGCTCACACCCTCCCGGCTGCTTCCAGGCCGACCAGCTGCACATTCAAAGGGGACCCCTCTCCTGCCCACGTTCCCCAGCCTGGGCCTCCCCACTGCTTCACATCCCTGCCAGGGAGCCCACTCGGGAGACCACTGGCTCTCTGCAGACAGGGTGACTGGCCAGGAGTTGAGAGGTCAGCCCAAACCCGCATTCCATGTCCTTAACTTTAGAGCAAACTGGGGGGGGGCGGGGACCACAACCTTAGTCACCAAGATAAATCATATTTTTATGCAATAGTTTTACAAAAACTAAAACGAAGCCTGGTGTGGTGGCGCACACTTGTAATCCCAGTACTTGGGAGGCTGAGACAGGAGGATCACAGGTTTGAGGCCAGCCTCAGCTACTTAGTGAGGCCTCTCCACAACTTAATGAGACCCTGTTTCAAAATAAAGAATAAAAAATAGGGCTGGGGTGTAGTTCAGAGGTAGATGCCCCTGGGTTCAATCCCCAGTACCCCCCAAAAAAGAGCTAAAATGAATGCAAAAACATCCATAGTGAACTAAATACCCCAATTTTATTTTTTATTTTATTTCTTTTTTCTTTTTTTTTTTGCGGTACCAGGGATTGAACCTACAGGCGTTCTACCTCCGCGCTACACCCCCGGCCCTAGTTTTATACTTTATTTTGAAACCGGGTCTCACGAAGTTGCAGAGGGCCTCACTAGGTAGAGAGAAAGAGAGAGACAGGGAGCGAGAGAAAGAGAGAGAGAGAGAGCAAGAGAGAGCTGAGGCTGGCCGCGAACCCAGATCCTCTGGTCTCCGCCTCCCGAAGTACTGGGATTACAAGCGTGCGCCACCACGCCCGGCTTATTTTTATTTTTTTAATATGAAATGTGTCATGAATGTGCACATCATCCTTGCGCAGGGGCCATGCTAATCTCTCTATCGTTCCAATTTTGGTATATGTGCTGCCAAAGAGATCACAAAATACCACAATTTTAAGTAAAGACAGGAGTGGCCTCGCTGATCGCTCCTGTGCTGGTCTCTAAAGGCTCTTCGTGGCACTGATAACAGCCACTTCAAGTTCAGCAGGTTCAAAAGCAAATTTCTGGCCTGCCTTTCCTGCTGTGGTAGGATAACTCCAGCCTTCAGTGGCTCGAGCCCAAAGAATCGCAGCCATAGCGGGCCACTCTCTTCTCCGATGCCCGACACCCAACTCTTAGGAAATCACGCGAGCTCTACTTTCAGAATGCACTCTGAGGCCTGGTGTGTGGCACATGCCTGTAATCCCCGTGCTTGGGAGACAGGAGGATCACAGGTTCGAGATCAGACTCAGCAACTTAGTGATACCCCCAGAAATATAGTGAGACCCTGTTTACAAATAAAAACGGCTGGGGGTGTAGCTCAGAGGTAGGATGCCCCTGCGCTTAGTCCCCAGTACCAAATAAAAGGACCCAGAATCCAGAACCCCAGCCCCCTCCTCACCTTCCCTGCTGCCCCTCAGCCCAAGCTCATCTCTTCCCCTCCTCCCCAGGGCTCCTTCCTTGCCTCTTTCCCCCTCAGCCCACCTGCTCCGCACAACACAGACAGCTTATTTATTTATTTATTTATTTAATTATTTATTTACTTATTTATTTTTGCGGTACTAGGGATTGAACCCAGGGGCATTCTACCTCTGAGCTCCACCCCCAGTCCTATTTTTTATTCTTTATTTTGAAACAGGGTCTCACGAAGTTATGGAGGGCCTCTCTAAGTAGTTGAGGCTGGCCGCAAACCTGTGATCCTCCTGTCTCAGCCTCCCAAGTACTGGGATTACAAGCTGCGCCACCACGCCCAGCCAGAGAGATCCTTTAAGCCCAAGTCAGACCGTGCCGGTGTTCTGCTCAGAACCCCTCAGTGGTTCCCATTGCACAGGAGTAAACTCTGGGCTCTTAATGACAATAGCCACAGGGCCCTACATGATCTGCACCCCACTTCTCTGACATGTATCCTAGTCTTCTTTCCTTTGTCCCTGGACTCTGGACACAATAGTAGGTTAAGCACACTACTGCCTCAGGACCTTTGCACTTCCCACTGCCAACACTCTTACTCTAGATGTCCACATGGTTGGTTTCCTTCCTTCCTTCCTTCCTTCCTTCCTTCCTTCCTTCCTTCCTTCCTTCCTTCCTCTGCTCAAATATCACCTTGCTACTATATGTAAAAAAGCATACAGCTGCTTCCCATGATATACACTAGCCCCTTTGCTCTGTTTTCTTCCTCTCTCTCTCTCTCTCTCTCTTCTCCAGGTCAGAGCTTGTCTCTTTGACGTAGTTCCAGTGCCCGACATGCAATAGAGATGCAGCCAATGCCATCTGGCAGCCCCACCTTGGTGTGACTTCCACACACACCAGTCTTTGAGCACAAGGCCCCCCCATGTCTGTCTGCCAACCTGGGATCCTCAGCCTATTCCAAGCCCTACAAAAGATACCTCTTCCAGGAAGCCCGGCTCCTGGCCACGGTGGCAGGGGCTGGAGTCAGAAGCGTGTGATGCATGAAGGACTCTGAATAGGGGCCTAGGATTCAGCCCCGCCCTGGGTCCAATCACTGTGTGTCCTTGGGAAAGTCACATCTCCTCTCTGGACCTTGGTTCCCCCCTGAAGAAAAAAAAAGGGAGGTTGGACCAGGCCCCATCTAGCACTGTCCTGTCAAGAGTTTCGTCGTCTCCACAGTCTCTATGGCTGGTGGAGTCAGGCTGCCTGGGCTCGGGGCTGGCACCACCACTCTCTGGATGGGCCAGTTAGATGCTCCAGGTCTCTTCTGTTGCATCTGTAAAACGGGGACAATTATAAGTCCCTTCCTCACAGACTTGTTGTGAAAATTACATGAAAGCATGAATTCATCATGTATAGTGACTCAGAAAGTACCTAAAAATACTCGGTAAATTTTAGCAGGTTTCATTACCCCTAGTGGTAGAACAGACATGGAGAATTCTAGACTGTTACAGTTTGGCTTTTTGTATTTACTAAATACATATATTTATGAACGGCAGCAGCAGCGAACGTTAGTTCCAGGAAATAAACCAGCTGACCAGGGGCCGGGGAAGGCACTCCCTTGGCATCCTGGCTCTGCGTTGTTCTGGCTTCTCGAAATCCAGCCCACCTGGCGGATGCCCTTTGGCCTGGCTGCAAGGGGTCCCGCATCCTTGTCCTCTGCCCCCCGGCCTCCTCCCTCCTGCAGCTCCCGGTCTCTGTCCTCTCCACCCATGTCCCCCGAGCCTGACCCCGGCCTGGGCCGCGGCTCGCCCTTCACACCCGGATGCCGGCCTGGTGCTGGAGCCGGAGCCGGAGCCCCGCTCGGGGCTGGGCTGGAGACCAGCTCGACATCTGGCATCAATTACCAACAGTGGCTGTGGAGTAGACTCCTCTGCCTGCCACTCACCTATCTGCCGGGGTGACAGAGGAGATGGGAAAAAGGTTTTCACAGCTGGAATAAATTGAGGGGAAGTAGAGGGGGAGGGTCAGAAGAGACAAAAAACAACATTGAACCCAAGACAGGGGTGGGGGCTGGGGGAGACAGTATTAGAGGAGGTAATGAAGAAAATATGCGTGTGTGCGCGCCCTGGGTGTGTGTCTGGGGTAGGTGTGATTGTGTGTCTGTGGGTAAGTGTGAAAGTAAGCATATTTGTTTGCATGTGGGGCACATGTGAGTGTATGCACGTATGTATGTGTACATGCGTGTGTGTGTGTGTGTGTGTGTGTTGGCAAATCAAGCATGGTCGTTTTTTGTTTTGTTTTGTGATGTGGGGATTGAACTCAGGAGCATTCTGCCTCTGAGCTACACCCCCAGCCCTTTTTATTTTTTGTTTAGAAACAGGGTCTTACCAAGTTGCTGAGGCTGGCCTCAAACCTGTGATCCTCCTGTCTCATCCTCCCAAGTACTGGGATTACAGGCAAGTGCCACCGCACCCAGCTTCTATTTTATTATTATTATTTTATTAGTGTGTGTGTGTGTTGGGGGGGGAACTGGGGATTGAACCAAGGGGCAGTCTACCACTGAGCTATATCCCCAGCTCTTTATTTTTTATTTTGAAACAGGGTCTCACTAAGTTGCCCATGCTGGCATCCAACTTGCAATCCTCCTGCCTCAGCCTCTAGAGTAGCTGGTATTACGGGCACATCATGGTCTTTTATTTCGGGTTGTTTAGTGTTTTGTTTATTTGGGGGCTTCCCACACTGACTGTAGACCAGCACACGTGAATGTCAGCATATTTGTTTGCATGTCGGGTACATGTGAGTATTTCTGATCTTCCAGGACAGGCCAGACTTGAGGAAGGGGGAGCAGGGTTGGGGAAAGAGAACAGGGAGGAAGAGATGGGGGAGAGCGGGGAAGACAGGCAAGGAGGTGGGCACCAAGAGGGTCAGAAAGGGCAAGAAGGACGGAGAGAAAAGAACAGCAGAAAAATATGGACCTCGAAAAAGGAGAAGAAAGAATCTGAAATCTCCAGAAAACACCAGCCGCCGTGTCTACCTCGCCTCCTGGTGCTGGCCCCAGGTCCAGCTGTGGGTGGCAGGGACGGCCAGGCCAGGCTCCTTGCCTCCCCCACCTGCTGACCCCACAGGCTCCCTCCCCCCTCACTTTCTCCCTCCTGCAGCCCACACCTAGAGGCCAGGCAGGAATCCCTCCCTCCCCATCTGCTCCCCATTGACACTGATGACGCTTTCAATTGCCTGCTCATTAGTCACCGAGATATTGTCCCTGGAACCCCTCCCCCAGCCCCTCGGCTTCCGTGTGAGCCAGGGCCAATGGGGCCCCAACCTCCCACCAGGCCCCCACTTGTAGGAACCTGTTCTGTAATCACCTGGCAGAGGGGACCCCAGGAGGCCCCGAGGTGTGTGAGGGCTGGGCTGCCCCTCGCTGCGAGCAGTCCACGTTAGGCAGCTAACGCTCCCTCATAACATTATCCCTACCGAGTCCATAAAAGTCCCCTCTAGCATTACAACATTTGAGAGCCTATTAAGTTTTAGGGCCTTGGACCTCCGGGGAGGAGGCATAGTGTCTTGGGTGTTTTGTGGGCTCTCGGTTCCTGCAGCAGTCAGAACGGGGACTGGCTGGGGCCACGGAGAAGGGAGGGCCTTAGAAAGGCCTGCGGGCACAGGGAAGCGGGCTGAGGCCAGCTCGGGGCCCAAGGGTTCTCTCTGTGTCATGGTGGGTGGATCTCAAACTTTTTTTTTTTTTTTTTGCGGTGCCAGGGATTGAACCCAGGGGCGTTCTACCTCCGCGCTACACCCCTGGCCCTAATTTTTATACTTTATTTTGAAACCGGGTCTCACGAAGTTGCGGAGGGCCTCACTAAGGAGAGAGAGAGAGAGAGAGAGAGAGACAGGGAGAGAGAGACAGGGAGAGAAAGAGAGAGCTGAGGCTGGCCGTGAACCCGGATCCTCCGGTCTCCACCTCCCAAAGTACTAGGATTACAAGCGTGCGCCACCACGCCCGGCGATCTCAAACTTTTGAAGACTGGCCTTCCCTGGAGTGGGGATGGGTGGGCAGGGAAAGGAAAGGGGCTTTTTCCCGTGAGCCTAGGAGGGCTGAGGGGGTGAGGGGCTCCCACGACCCTGGAGCCAGCTGGTGCCCCCTCAGGATGGTCTCGTTCCTCGGCTTCCTCAGCTGGCATCTAACATGGGGGGCGGTGCGGCAGCCGCTTCCCTCCACATTTATCGCCAGCCCCGGCTTGGCGTGGCGCCCTCCCTACCTCCCATGCCCCTCTGCACCTTCAAGCCAGCTCCACAATTGCAGCCAAAGCCCCATCAGAGGCCTTTTGAGAAGGAGGCAAGGCCCTGCCCTGCCCGGGGCAAGGAAATCTGTGTTCCACCCAAGCCCTGCCACTTACGAGATGCGTGATCCTGGGCTGGTTTGGGGGGGGGGGGCTCACGTGGCCAGTGAGGTAAACTGAGGTGCAGGGAGATGAAGTAGCCGGCCTGGCTGACCGGCTCTAGACCCTGTTGCGCTCTCGCGTGCTCTCTCTCTCTCTCTCTCTCAGTACTGGGGATTGAGCCCAGGGACATTCTCCCTACGAGCTACACCCCCAGCCCTGTTTCCTTTCTTTATTTTGAAACAGGGCCTCACTAAGTTGCAGAGGGTCTCACTAAGTAGCTGAGGCTGGCTGCGAACCTTCAATCCTCCTGTCTCAGCCTCCCAAGTACTGGGATTACAAGTGTGTACTATCACATCCGGCTACTTTTCACTCTTTCAATGTTTGCATGGCCCGGAACCCCTTAACCTGTTATGCCAGGACTCAGGATATGCATGGTGGAAAAGGTACAACCCCATCTCTAGTTAGTTGTTCTCAATGCCAAAGTGCACGTTCTCTTGGTCAGCCCTTCGGAGCCTCCTTTTCTCCTCTGCACAGGGGAGAACAGTGGCACCCTCGCTGGTGGCTTGGGCGCAGTGATGGAGAACAGGCACGCGCCAGCACTTAGCACAGGGCCAGCTGGCACGGAGGGCTCCTTGCGTGTTAGTTACACGGGTGATTGTCACCACAATCTTCACAGATTGCGAGATCCCTGCCTGAAGCAGCTGAGGAGGAAAAGTCCCGGAGAGAGTGAGTGCCGCGTGCGCACTGTGTGGTCGAGGTGCGAGTGCCGGCACAGAGCTCCTCCGCCTGAGGCCTGTGAGGTGCAGGCAATAGCAATAGCGACACCTCCCATTTGTAGAGTGCTCTCTTTAGGATTGCAATTCAATTCTACACATTTTTACTGTCTGCTGACTATGTGAGGGGCCTTCACATAGACTACTTACTTCTAACTCCTCTCCTCAGCCCTGGTACATGCATACTTGTACACACACCCGTGCATACATGTGTGCACACGTACCCTTCCTCCTGATTGTACCAGGTGTGAGTGCATGCACATATGTACACACACATGCATGTGTACACACTCGGGGCTGCTGCTTGCCCTCCCCCCTCCCTCGGCCTTCATATGTTTTGTTAACTCAGGTGAGTACAGCTTAAACTCTGAGCTGGGCACAGTGGCATGCACCTGTAACCCCAGTACCTTGAAGGCTAAGACAGGAGGATCTCAGGTTCGAGGCCAGCCTCAGCAACTTAGTGAGATCCTGTTTCAAAATAAAAAATAAAAAGGGCTGGGGGTGTAGCTCAGAGGTAGAATGCCCCTGGATTCCATCCCTAGTACCAAATCAAATCAAACCAAACAAACAACAACAACAAAAAACCCACCCCCTAGACCTCTGAGCAGGCTGGGACCCTGACCTCCGAGGCACCTGCAGAGGCCTATCTGTGAGCAGGGTTCTGTGGGTCAGAGAAAGGCACCGAGCTGCGTGATGAGCCCACGGAGTCAGTCGGCCCTATTCAAATTCTTGCTCTGCTACACAGGAGTTCTGCCACTCTGGACATGAGGCTTAACTTCTTGTGCCTCAGTTCCGTATCTGTGAAGTGGAGATGATGATGGTCGCCCCTTGGGAGGGTCACTGTGAGGAGAGAACAGGATGACACACCTATGGAGGTGTCTGGCAGGCTGTCAGTGGTGGTGGTACTGATGCTCTGAGGGCGGATTGCCCATACCTTGCCTTTTGAGCATCACTGTAGGGGTCCCTCAGTAGTCCACTATCGGTCCTTTGGGCTAATGTATTTATCCCTATTTAACTACTCCAGAACTTGATAGCTTATCGTCTTCATGTAAACGAGTTTATCAGATCCCTTACAATCCTACTGTATTTAAGGGAAGGTATCCACCCCCTTCTTCAGGAAATACTTACTGATCACTTAGTATGTACTGGATAGCAGAGACACCAGGGTGAATAAGGCACAGAGCTTGCTCCTGAGAAGCTGGGCTAGAGGGGAAGCATACCAGTCAGTGGCAAGAGCTATGAAGGGGTGTACGGGTTTGTATTTAATGTCCCCCTAGCCCTCAAGGAAACAAGTAGCAATGTTGGAAGCGGGGCTTGGCTACTAAAGAGGGGTCCCTGGGGGTGTGGCTTTGGGGATTATATATGGTCTTCTACTCCCCCTGCTCTCTTTCTCACTTCCAGCCTCCGTGATGTGAGAGCAGAGCCTTGCCTTCTGCCTCTCTCTGCTTCCTGCTGCCATGCACTGAGCTCTGCAGACCAGGCCAGATGGGGACTGAAACTCTGAAATCTCCAAAAACTGTTAGCAAATGGATCTTCCTTCCTGTCAGTTGTGTGGTCAGGTTTTTTTGGATCATGGCTGTGAGAATATTGACCAAGATAGGGGGTAAGCTCAGGAGCTGAGGGGGCCCAGGAGAGGGCCCCTAACTGGAGGGGAAGCAGCAGGGAAGGGGGCTGGAGGGAGAGACCTGGAGCTCACTGGAGGGAGGTGGTGGCGGACATCGCAGGCTGCAGGATGGGGGAAGCTGGGTTTTGCAGTCAGGGCAAAGCTGGCGGAGGGGCACAGGAGTTGGGGAACCATGGTGAGGGCATGCCTCTGTGGCAGGGCAACCTGCACGTGCTCCGAGGCATCCTGGAGGGCTTCTGCTCTCCATCCTGCACCAAATCGCAGCACCCATGGTAAGACCAGACAAAGCAGCCAGCTTCTGTTTAGGGCACTTCCTTTTTGAAAACAATGTCTCCCTTAAACCTGAGAATCACGTTCAGGCTATGAGAGGCTTGCTGGGTGAATGGGCAAGGCAGATGGACATCAAATGATGTCCTCCGTCCCAGCTTACTTGGTGTACATGCGCACTTCTGGGTTTAAATGGTCTCTCTCTCTCCCTGCTGGTTTGAATCAGTTCTCATGTGCTGGGACTCTCCTACAGCCTGGTTCATGCAGCCCCCTCTAGTTGATGTGGCTCATTCACCTGTGCTGTGATAGTGTTGTTCCTGAGACCAACCAGTGTGGCATCCCCTCTATTTTACTGAAGCTCAGAGAGGCAGCAGAGCTGGGGCTGCATCTCAGGGCTTCGGCCTCAACCTCTGCTGCTCCTTGACCACCCTCCTGTGTTTACCATGGTGGCACTGGAGCCTCAGCCCCAGGACCCAAGGGGAAGTTGTGATGTCAGAGGAGAAAGGACTGGGTTTCCCAGGAGAGGCAAATTCAGAAGTCCACCCCTAGACCCTCTTACCCTGGGCCATCTACCTGCTCTGGGTTACTTGCTTCTATTGCTCTGGTTTGTCCCAAAGTCTAACATCACCGTTTCCTCCCTCCTCCTCCTCC
>PVJS01019404.1:0-33745 GCA_004027185.1 Glis glis | reverse complement strand
AAAAAAAAAAAAAAAAAAAAAAAAAAAAAAAAAAAAAAAAAAAAAAAAAAAAAAAAAAAAAAAAAAAAAAAAAAAAAAAAAAAAAAAAAAAAAAAAAAAAAAAAAAAAAAAAAAAAAAAAAAAAAAAAAAAAAAAAAAAAAAAAAAAAAAAAAAAAAAAAAAAAAAAAAAAAAAAAAAAAAAAAAAAAAAAAAAAAAATTGGTAAAAGATCCAAACATTTCTCCAAAGAAGATATACTGATAGTCAATAAATACATGAAAAGATGCTCAATATCATTTGCCATCAGGGAAATACAAATAAAAACCACAATAAGATGCCACTTCAGATCCACGAGGATAGCTAAAATAAAAAAGCCAGATAATGACCAATATTGGCAAGGATGTAGAAAAGTTGGTATCATTAATCACTACTGGTGGGAAAATAGTACAGTCACCTTGGAAAATAGTCTGGCAGTTCCTCAAGATTAAAAAAAGGTATCAAATGACTCAGCAATTCAACTCCTAGGCATAAACCCAAGAAAAATGAAAACCCATGTCCACAAAAAACTGCATCAATGTTCATAGCAGCATTTTTCATGATAGCCAAAAAGTGGAAACAACACAAATGTCCCATCAACTGATGGATAAATAAAATATAGTATATACCCATACAGTAGAATATTAGCAATAAAAAGGAATAAAGTACTGATACATGCTACAACATAGATGAACCTTAAAAACATTCTTTTTTTTTTTTTTTGCAGTACCGGGGATTGAACGCAGGGGCGTTCTACCTCCGTGCTACGCCCCCGGCCCTATTTTTTTATGCTTTATTTTTGAAACCGGGTCTCATGAAGTTGCGGAGGGCCTCACTAGGTAGAGAGAGAGAGAGAGACAGAGAGAGAGAGAGCGCTGAGGCTGGCCGCGAACTCGGATCCTCCGGTCTCCGCCTCCCAAAGTACTGGGATTACAAGCGTGTGCCACCACGCCTGGCTCTTAAAAACATTCTAAATGAAGAAGTCAGTCACAAAGAACCATATATTTTTTGTATGGTTCCATTTATATGTCCAGAAAAGGCAAATCCAGAGAGAGTGGATTAGTGGTTACCTGGTTATGTTGGATTGGTGGTGGTGGTGTGTGTGTGGGGGGGTGTTGACTAGAGGGTTGGGACTGATGGCTAGAAGGTATAGGGTTTCTCTTTCAGATGATGAAAATGTTCTAAAACTGATTGTGATGTGATGATGGCTGCACAATTCTGTGACTATACTAAAATCATTGAAGCACACATTTTAAGTGGGTAAACTGCATGGTATACATATTATACCTCAATAAAGCTATTAAAATAAAGACGCAAGCAAACAAATAACAGAAATCTGGCTGAGCGTGGTGGCACACTCCTGTAATCCCAGTACTTGGAAGGCTGAGACAGGAGGATCGCAGGTTTGAGGCCAGCCTCAGCAACTTAGTGAGACACTGCTTCCAAATAAATAAAAAGAGCTGGGAGTATAGCTTGGGGGTAGAATGCCCCTGGGTTCAATCCCCAGTACCAAAAGAAAAAAAAAATGAAAGAAATCTGCTACAGATTCAAGGATCACTGGATGCAGGCATTCATCTGGAATTCAAATACTGATCTTATGCAACTTTAGAACTTACATAAATTTTTAAAAATCTAGATATTTTAACTCCTACTACTTCTTGAGTCAGAGAAGCTGAAAGAAACTAATCACATGAACATTCTTCAAGACAGGTTAAGTTTTCACAAACAGAGCTGGACTTACCCAAACCAAATGCTTTTTATATGAGAAATCATGAAATTTACAATTAGGCTTATAATTTTAAATCTCAGATTCTGTTTTATCTTAGCTTTAATTGTAGATATGGAGCTTTTTTCTTCATTTGTTTATGTTTTTGCTGACATCTTTTCCTGATTTATTATAAAGAATACAACTCAAAGCCAGGTACTGGGCTATGCCCATAGCCCAGCTACTCAGGGAGGCTGGGGCCAGAGAACTGTTTGAACTCAGGGGTTAAGAGCACTGCTTGGGCAACATGGTAAAACCTAATCCTCCCCCCCAAAAAAAAAGGAAAGAAGAAAAGAAAAAGAATACAATTCAGGAATAGCTAAATGGAAGAGATGCATAGGACATGGTATTTGGGGGTGGGGGTATGCAGTGGAGTTTCATGTCCTTTCCAGGCATGTGTTCACTAACCCCAAAGTTCAACTTCCAGCCTCCCTGCCCCTTTCCCAAAGGCTAGTGGGTAAGGCTGAAAGTTCCAACCTTCCAGTCACTGGTCCTTCAGGTGACCAGCCCCATTCTGAGGCTAGGAGGAGCCCCATTCTAAGTCACCTCAAGAGCGTAAATTCAAGTGTGATCTGAAAGGGGCTCATTATGAACAACAAAAGACACTTCTATCACTCAGGAAATTCCAAGGGTTTTAGAAGCTCTATGCCAGGAACCCCACAAGGCACAAACACTAAACAGATTTTTGTATTATACCATAGCAACAGTATCAAATTAAGTTGAATATTCAAATAAATACCTCAATATAAACCTATGGCCAATATAATTTGACTTAATTCCTATGAGAACAAAGACATTACCAAACCAACAGATACAGTATTTAATCCAAAGCCTGGTGTTTAAGACAAGCACTTGATCTAGCCTGTCCTCCTAGTAATAGTCCTATTTGGCTAAATAGCTAACAATCAAAGTCCTCCAATAACTAATATTTCTAGATTACCAGATGATGACATCCCTCTACCACCAGAGTATGAAGAGCCACCCTTATTCTAATTTTATAGGCTAGTACTTTCCATTAAATACTTACTAATGATTTCTTCTAACAATTGTGGGCTTCTCTTACAGTTTAATTTAGGAGTTGGACAAGTTTCCAAACTGAGGGGTGTGGTCTCCCTTTTAATTTTGTGCATGTAGAGTCACCAATAATGCAATTCCTAACCCAGCAAGTATTACTGAGCATCCACCATGTCAGAAGCTATGGGGATATTCAAACTAATGCAAAGATATGATTTCCCATACCAGAAAATTTTAGTGTTTATTACTGCATTATGATAAACTTTTTTGGCTAAATTTAGGTGGACTACTGGGACGGTCTACCCAAAACATAGGCTGTGTGGCATACATAAAATTCACTTTGGGATTCTTGGGCAATCATGTCAATAGTTACCTTTCAGGATAAACTGATAGATGAGAGGTTAACCTAATAATGAAAAGGGAAATATAAGCTATATAGATTACAACAGACTGGATATGTAAATCATAAGCTGAAAAGTCACAAAAGATACAGCCTGGCACTCTTCTAGTTACTGATTCTCCTCTCATGTTTGGTACTTCCCTACCGTTTATTTATTTATGTATTTATTTATTTATGTATGTATGTATTTTTTTTTTTTTTTTTGCGGTACCGGGGATTGAACCCAGGGGCGTTCTACCTCTGCGCTACACTCCCGGCCCTATTTTTTATACTTTATTTTGAAACCGGGTCTCACGAAGTTGCGGAGGGCCTCACTAAGTAGAGAGAGAGAGAGAAAAAGAGAGAGAGAGACAGAGAGAGAGAGAGAGAGAGCTGAGAGAGCAAGAGCTGAGGCTGGCCGCAAACCTGGATCCTCCGGTCTCCACCTCCCAAAGTATTGGGATTATAAGCATGCGCCACCATGCCCGGCCCTACCGTTTATTTATGAAAATCTATATAGATGAATACAGAAGGCCGGCGGGCTCCCTCAATATTTGTGTATGTTATTATTCAGCTTCTCTAAAAAGGAAGTCTCTTTCCCTAACGAAGAAGGCAGGAGACCAGGATGGGTTTGCATCCTTATTTTTTCTCAGGGTAAAATGGATCAAGAACAGATCAGACAGTGGCTCTTCCAGCTGGGCGTGGTGGCGCATGCTTATAATCCCAGTACTTGGGAGGCTGAGACAGGAGGATCACAGGTTCGCAGCCAGCCTCAGCTACTTAGTGAGGCCTCCGCAACTTAGTGAGACCTTATTTCAAAATAAAGACTAAAAAATAGGACTGGGGGTGTAACTCAGAGGTAGAATGCCCCTGGATTCAATCCCCAGTATCACACACACACACGAAAAAAAGAAAGTGGCTCTTCCCTTGAGTAAGTTTGGTTGCTTGCACACACACTTCTGGAATGCAAGTATGTTAAAGAAGTAAGAAATTATAGCTGGGCATGGTGGCGCATGCTTGTAATCCCAGTACTTGGGAGGCTGAGACTGGAGGATCCCGGTTCGCGGCCAGCCTCAGCTACTTAGTGAGGCCCTCCGCAATTTAGTGAGACCCTGTTTCAAAATAAGGAATAAAAAAAAAAAGGGCTGGGGGTGTAACTTGGAGGTAGAATGCCCCTGGGTTCAATCCCCAGTACCGAAAAAAAAAAATGAAGTAAGAAATTATATATGAAGTTGACAGTGCTTATTAAACTATGTACAACCAGTCAGTCCAAAATTGATCAGATGGAACCTCTGATGTTGGATATGGTCTTAATATTTTTAGGTATTGAGAACCAGGACAAATTTGATTAAGCGTGAGTTTTCTTAGAGATGACGAGTAGGAAGGGGTGGTTTGGAACAAAACTAAAGTAACTATTGAGTAATTATTAATAAATTTTAATGTTTGTACACCAAAATATAATACTTTCCTTGAAAAAATTCAGTTCAGTGTAAACAAAAATTATGAGAAGTATTGATTCTCCTTTATATCTTAACAACGGACAATATCTCTTCACATACTCTTTCAATACATATACTAATAAAACCTGGAAAAAACATTCCCTTAAAGAATATTAATTTACAAAAGCCCAGGTTGTTACAAAACATTTGGCTGATATTAAGCAACAATAACAAAGCAAGGGGGAATGAAAACACAAAACTCATAAAATTCCAAGTCATTACTGAAGAGTTGATTTGAATTGTTAGAGTTTATTTGAAAACTTTTCAGAGGCATGATTCTTTTTTTTTTTTTTTGTGGTACCGGGGATTGAACCCAGGGGCGTTTTACCTCCAAGCTACACCCCCGGCCCTATTTTTTATACTTTATTTTGAAATCGGGCCTCACGAAGTTGCGGAGGGCCTCACTAAGTAGCTGAGGCTGCCTGCGAACCTGGATCCTCCGGTCTCCGCCTCCCAAGTACTGGGATTACAAGCATGTGCCACCACGCCCGGCTCAGAGGCATGATTCTGTATAAAACTTGTTGGGCCTCTATGCTTTGGTGGATCATAACATCACAGCAATGTTTTCTAACTAATGTTAACTGAGTTCGGTTTTTAATACTGATGAATATGGCTTGAATTGGAATGAATGTCTTCTGAGAATTTTTGTTGGGTTAAAAATATATTCATTAAAGCCAGGTGTGGTGGCACATGCTTGTAATCCAGTACTTGAGAAACTGTGACAGGAGGATCATAGGTTCAAAGCCAGCCTTGGCAACTTAAGCAAGATCCTATTTCCAAATAGGAAATAAAATCGGGCTGGGGTATAACTTGAAGGTAGAATGCCTTTGGGTTCAATCCCCAGTACCACAATACACACACACACACACACACACTAAATGTTGTTTTTAACTTTTCCCCCAACCCTCTATTTCCAATGAGAGCCTGGCTGTGGCAAATGCCATTCTGCTAATTGTAGTTCCTGTTGTCAAAGGGTTATGGTACTTGAAATTGGAACTAACCTAGGAAATCTAGGTTATTGACTCAATTGACACTGAAAGTTGGAATTTAGCTGCTCTCTACATTGTTAGGACTGACCACTAAATAGCAATCATTCTATTCCATTTTTCAAGCCAGTTCTCTACCTTCATTATGAATTATATGAATTCCATTTATATAATTTGGAATCAATATTCCGAACTAGATATCCAAAAGAAGGAACTTTAAATCAAGTTCCCTTTCAAGTAATTTCAGCTCAGGTCAAGATTTGGTAAATAAAAAAGTATCAACTAGTTTTTTTCACATTCAAATCTGAGAACCTATTTGTATCAAAACTGAGATACAATGGTGGAGAGGGGGAGTGGTATAGGTTTAAAGGTCAGAAAAAATACTACTACTTTACCCTCAAATACCTAAAATTCAGGATAGTTTAGTAAACATTTATGGAATGCCTACTGAGTCCCATACTGTGCTAGAATGTTCCTATCTTGAGGAGTTAATAAAATTTAGAAAAGGCCCCCCACCATAACTTTTCTGATTTCCTATTTTTAATCATATAATTAGTTTTAAAGTAATGTTATACCTGACAGATTCCTTTGCTTTTAAACTAAGTGATCGGATTTGCAAATGTACTTTTAAAGTATTACATATTTTAATTGCTACCAATACTTTTTTTTCTTCCCATTCCATTCCTATAGAAAATTTTTTCTTAGGCAATCTCAAAGATGTCCTAAAGTTTTACATCTATAACAGCAGTTATAGACTCAGTTGGGCTAATATGACATCTATAATGAGCTTTTAAAAAAATCTTTATTTTGCTTCTACTGGTATCTAATTATTTGTCCTAATTACACCTCCTGCTTTTACTGAAGTTGTATTGTAGAGTGTAATAATTTTTATTGTAGAGATAGGATGTTTAAATTTCTATACATATTTCTGAATTTCATACAGGTTACAATTCTCAGCAAGGATCTTCTCTCTTAATATTTTCACACATTAACATATTTATCAAACCATTGGGTTTTATGTAAGTTAACATAACAGAAATACAAAGTCCTAATTAATATATTGCTCTTTCTCTTTGGAGAAAAGACACATGCTGATATCTGAATCAATTAGTTTGGTAGGTTTTTTGTTTTTCTTTCTAATCTTTCATCACTGATTATTTGGTCTATCATCATCACTGTGTTTACTGAGCCAAATATCTACAAGGACAAGCAGCAAAGCTTCCTATTCATTCCAGTGAAATCAATTAGGTTATTCACACATGTATTGAACACTTGCCAAAGCCTCCCCTTTTTTGGTATCAATAAAAGGCAATCTTATAATAAGGGTTGTTTTGTTTTGTTTTGAAAAAAAGCAAAGGTTCTCAAATTTGCTGTATTACTCTGCAACTCTTGCTTCCCTTGCCTTCAACACTGTGTGGGTGGAGGAAAGAAATCAAGACAGAACAAAATGTGAAGTCAAGGGAAATTTTTAGACAGCAATAAATTGTGAAAATCACTTAAACTTAGAACAATCTTTTGTAGAGAAACATAAACGGAGGCATTTAATATACTCTTGGTATTCAGTAAAAATAAAATACAAGACTCAGAATACAATAAATCTACTGATCTTAACTGTTTAAACTAATTGGGCTCTTTTTTTCATGTAACTCAATAAACAGCAATTAAAACCATCCTCAAGCAAGCTTTGTTTAATTGTTCTTCTTAATACCTTTTTAAAAAGAAGACTTTATTTGAAGTCTTAAAATTCTTAACTCATGTATTATCCCATTTTTTTGTAATTATAAAATGTTCTTCAGTAAATATTTAGACTATTTATAAATTTTCCAAGACCACTCATTTAAATTCACACTGTTCTCTGAAAGCTCACTTTAAAAGAACCATTCTATATTTGTAAAACACATATCTATACAAACACCAAACAAATAAATACACTTTTGATTCTACAAGATATAGAATATGGTTTATAGTTGCAAGTATTGTTCCACATATAGTCACAGGAGTTTTTCAAACCACAGATCAAACTATCATCTTTTATAGATCAAACTATCCCCTTCTATGGCAATACAAGTACAAATTGCTGATTACCTCCTGATACAATGTAATTTTTGTTAGAAATGATTCTCAATTCTATTATATACTACAAAAAATATTGTGGCTGGCTGGGCGTGGTGGCACTCGCTTGTAATCCCAGTACTTGGGAGGCTGAGGCAGGAGGATCACAGGTTCGTGGCCAGCCTCAGCTACTTAGTGAGGCCCTCCGCACCTTAGTGAGACCCTGTTTCAAAATAAAAAATTAAAAATAGGGCCGGGGGTGTAGCTTGGAGTTAGAATGCCTCTGTGTTCAGTCGTGAGTACCGCAAAAAAAAAAAAAAAAAAAAATTGTGGCTGAAGTAGAAAGCTCCTCATTTGATATGTCTCAATATACTCTATTAATTTTGATTTTTAAATTTCAAGCCATGTGTCTTTTGGATCTGCCATAATTCAAATTCTTCCTAACTTTTTTCTGAATTTAAAGTGACATGGTTGTTCCTCTCTGTATCATATATATTGAATATGTTTGACAAAAGTAAAACTGAATATATAAAAATGTTCAGGAAACAACTGTTTTTAATGTTATCCTTACTTGTGAAAAATTCTGATACTAGCCGGGCACGGTGGCACATGCTTGTAATCCCAGTACTTGGGAGGCTGAGACTGGAAGATCCGGGTTCGCAGCCAGCCTCAGCTACTTAGTGAGGCCCTCTGCAACTTAGTGAGACCCTGTTTCAAAATAAAGAACAAAAAATAGGTCTGGGAGTACAGCTCGGAGGTAGCATGCCCCTGGGTTCAATCCCCAGTACCACAAAAAAAAAAAAAAAATTCTGATACTATTTCGTGATATGCCTTTTCTGATCAGGAGTCTTTGTTTTTTTTAATCCCCTGCGTATAATCTTTTTTGGGCTCCCACAGTTTATCTGCAAGTCTTTTAGGGACCTTTATTAGCTTTGGATTACAGCTACATATGACCTTGTGCTATCTTCTATTAAAGCTGAACATTCCTCCAAAAGGAGAAATGGTCTTGTTCATTCTGCAGCACTAAATATTAAAAGAATAAAGGAAAAGATATTTTAGAATGTTTGTTCAATTAGATCTTATGGAATATTTTAATTGGGTGGATAAAGCATAAATATTACTATGGTATCAAGAAATTTAAAAAAATTTTCCTAGAAGCCAGGCATGGTGGTGCACACTTGTAATCCCAGTACTTGGGAGAATGAGACAGGAGGATTGCCGGTTTGAAGCCAGCCTCAGCAACTTAGTGAGGCTCTCAGCAATTTAGTGAGACCCTGTATCCAAATAAGAAATAAAAAAGGTCTAGGGGTATAGCCTGGAGGTAGAATGCCCCTGTGTTCCATCCCTAGTACTACCAAAAAAAAAATCCTGTAGAATGTTGAAGCCTTTTGGGGATAGATATTCTCATTCATCAACACATTAATATCACATAAGAAACATGAAGAGCTATCTAAATGATTACATTAGAGAATGTGTTATGTTTCCACTTTATTTCCTATTTTTTGGTGTTAAAAAGGAAACGTAACCACACCATGTGGATCTTACCTTCTTATTAGGTAAGAATGGAGTTTTCATTTTCAGACTAAATCAGTTATAGAAATCAGTAAAGCCTGTTAGTGCCCCTCATAACCCCTCACTCTAGCTTTCCTCAAAGCCCAAACCTATGACAAGCCAAGATCCTATGACAGGATCTTGGCTTTCATGGTTCTTTATGAAGTTTTTGATCCAAAAGCCCAGTCTGCTTAAAACATAAAGAACTAGCTATCAACAAATTTGATTACTACAGCTAACAGAAAAATTAGTAATATGGTATTGAATCTGCTTAAATTTTGTAAGCTTTAGTCTCTGACACTCATTTATGCCTTAATAAAAATAAAAGGCACATCTGGTTACTTTTGAAAGCTTCTACAGATGATTTGCTCTCCCCACAACTCATCTTCTCATTACTTGCTATTTTCTATTTTCTATTGTCAGTTTTCTATTCCTTTGTGACAAAAAAATATCCTTTTGTATTAAGACAATATGAGGTAGTCTTGTAGTTGTAGCCTTAGAACCTAAGGGGGGAAAGCCTTGAGAAGAGGTCAGACTTTGAAAAGTCACAATCATCTGTGAGGAAGAGTGTTTTTTTGTTTTTGTGGTACTGAGGATTGAACCCAGGGGCATTCTACCTCCGAGCTATACCCCCAGCCCTATTTTTTATTCTTTATTTGAAACAGGGTCTCACTAAGTTTCGGAGGGGCTAAGTAGCTGAGGCTGGCCACGAACCCAGATCCTCTGGGGCTGGCCTCCCAAGTACTGGGATTACAAGCGTGCGCCAACATGTCCGGCTAGGAAGAATGTTTTTACCTTGTTTTTGAAACTGAATTCTATTACCTAGCACATTTATTCTTGGGGAAACAAGCACATTTGAAATAGCTTTTATATCAGTTAAGACTTTTCTGTTGTAACAGAAAACTCAAAACAGGATTAAAGGGTGAAAGGAAATGTATTGGTTTGTGTAAATTGGTCCAGGATAGGTGTGGCTTTAAGAATGGCTCTACCCCATGACTCAAATAATGTTATCAAGGCTCAATTTCTGTACATTTCTTTTTCTTTCCTTTTCTTTTCCTTTTTCAGTACTGGGGATTAAATCCAGGGGCATTCTACCTCCAAGCTACACCCTTAGCACTTTTAATTTTTTATTTTGAAACAGGTTCTAAATTGCTGAAGGGCTCACTGAATTGCTGAGGCTAAAGCTTACAAAATTTAAGCAGATTCAATTACATACAGAATTTAAAACAAAGACATCAAAATACTAAAATCAAAGTTCCTATTAAAAAAGATGCTGATAAAAATTAAAATTCAGAGGAAAAACTCCTTGGGAAATTAAAATGTCTTGGACTTTTAAAAACAGGCAAATCATTACATAATTTCAAAAGAGGTTAATAGTTAATCATATGTATAGAAATTCTTGATTTTAAACATACTATATGGTTATGACATGCTACTAAGCCCACAAGTCATTCTGAAAATGTTTAGCAAAAGAAGATTTAAGAGTAAGTAAATCATAGTAATTAAAGTCACTACAAGAGTAATATAAAACTAGAATTTCCATACTCTAGGGATTTGGCGACTTAAAAAGGGAGAAAAACAATGCACAAGGAACAAAAAAGATGTATATTCTTGTGTATCTCAGATCCTACTGAAGTGAGATTTTGCATGCATATTTTGGATCTTCTACACCATAAGCACCAGGTATGTATACTACTATAAATTACAATACTCTTCTGATCACAATGAGACCATTAATGTGGAGTTTATACGCAAGAATTATTATTTGAGGTGAAGTAAAGCAGAGTGGTTAAGGGAGTTACGGAGTCAGACTGTCTATGTCTAACTACTGGCACCATCATTTAATAGCTGTGAGACGTGGAACAACTTCACTGAGGCTCAATTTCTGTACCTGTAAACCTGAGATAATAACAAATAACAATAACTAACACATAGGCAGTCTTTATCTTAAGTACCACACATTTTTAGATGGATTTACATATTAATTCTTTAATTCCTAATAATGTTCTTAGAAGATAAGTAATACTATTTTTTGTTATAGAGGGCGACAGTGAGGCCCAGATCAGTTCAGTAAACTGCCTGAGGTCACAAAACTATGAAGTAGTAGAACTGACATCTAGGATTAGAACCTGAGAAGTCTTGGGTAGGAGCCTATTGGTGCCATCATTATACCCTATTAATATTAATTAATATGAAAGGATTGTTATGACACAAATAAATGTCTAGCATATAGTAGCAGCTCAATACAAGTTAACTGTTAGAGTTGTTCTGAGAGTCATTTTCTGTTTTTATTTACCTGGATATTTACATTATCAACTATTTAGAAATAATTAGTATAGAAACTATTTCCTGCTGAAGAGAATTTGCAGAGGGGCCAATGCTAGAAATAAATTTTTATTAGCCGGCGTGGTGGCACACGCTTGTAATCCCAGTTACTTGGGAGGCTGAGACAGGAGGATCACAGGTTTGAAGCCAGCCTCAGCAATTTAGTGAGACCATCTGCAACTTAGCGAGACCATGTTTCAAAATAAAGAAATAAAATAGGGCTGGGGGTCTAGCTCAGAGGTGGAATGCCCCTGGGTTCCATCCCCAGTACCACAAAAAACAAACAAACAAAAAAGAAATTAACTTTTATTAAAGGTAACAAATTACTTTAGGAATTCTATGGTCCAGTATTCTTTGTCTTTTTTTATTGGTGCATTAGTTATTTATGACAGTGGGAGTTATTACATATCTGTACATGCACATACATAATTTGGTCAATTTCATCCTCCAGTACTTCCCCTTTTCCTCCTTCTCCCTCCACCTGGTACCCTTCCGCTAATTTACTGGTCTCCCTTCTATTTTCATGAGACCTGCCCCTCCCCTTCTTTCTCCCCCCACCTTTAGCTTCCACATTATTTATCTTTTTATCAAGAGCAGTAAGCAAACATTTGAGATATGTGATAATTATACTGGATCTTCCTTCCCCCTACCAGCAGCCTTCCTTAATTCACATTCACTAAGGGCATTATTGTGAAGTATTTTCCAGTTGAACTATGACCTAATGGAATTTTCCCAACTGCAAGTTTAGCACTGTACCAGGCACTTCGGAGACAAGAAAAACTAAGACTTAGTCCCTGCTAATAAGAAATTAATGTCAAAAAATTTAATGTTAAAATATGATAAAAGTAGTGTTTGGGCCCCAGGAAAACAAAGAACATTCACCTCAGTTTAGAGAGTAAGGGTTGGGGTTAGAGTAGGTTTGTAAGATCATCCACTATTCATTTTCTGAGCAGTTCCTATGTCCCCTAGATCCTGGGAACACAAAGCCAATAGCTCACAATTTAGTAAAGTGTATCCAGATATGTTAAAAGAGATTGTAATACAATATGGTAAGAGCTATCGCAAAGGTATTAATCAAATGACAGTAAAAAGGTCTGAGGCGCTATACTAAACCTAAACATTCTATACAACAATGATACTCCAGATGGGCTTTGAATAATGAAAAGGCCTCAGCCAGAGACACATATTCCAGGCAAATGGAGTAACATGCAGAGGTCCAAAACTGTTTTGAGTAGGAATTTCATCATGGCTTAAGCACAGTAATGAAGGGAAGATGGGGGAAAAGAACCTAGAAAGGCAGGTTAGGGTAAACTATGTAAAGACTTTTTATAAGCCAAGACAGAATTTGGAACAGATCTTATAGAAAATGGAGAACCAGTGCATAGGACTGACATAATTATTTTTTTCAGATTTTCAACCTTGACGAACTAAAGTGGTTCTATTCCCTGCCCCAACCTGTCCTCCCTCTCCTAGTCTTTCTGCTTCAGTAAATGACACAACTATCAATCTAGACATTATTTATACCAGCAACTTCAAGTCCTTAATACCTCCTTCTTCCTCCATATCCTATCTATCCATCACCATGGTGTCATTTGACTTCTAAAACATACTCATTTGCTCAACTGTTCCTTGTCAGCGTCTGTGCTCATACTGTACTCACAGCCTGGAACAATATCACTACACCCCCAGCCCTATTTTATTTTTGATTTTGAAAGTTTCAAAAGCTGTTGAGACTGACCTTGAACCTGCAATCCTCCAGTCACAATCTCCCAAGTACTGAGATTCCAGGCATGCGCCACCTTGCCCAGCTTTGTTCCTGTTCTTTACCTAGCTGGTCCCTTCTCATTTCTGAGCTAGCTTAGGTGTTAATTCCTCAGAAAACTTTCTCTGACTACGCAATACAACACAGTTCCACTCCTGTTACTATCTTTCATAGTACCTTACTCTGTATTTACTTTCCTATTTGCTTGTTTTTAATATCTATCTCCCTCCCTAGTCTGTGATTTTTGTTAAGAAGGGTCTCACCTTGTTCTTTCATCATATATAATGCTTTCTACATTGTAGGCATTTAAGAAATACTGGTTTTTAAAAAAGAATTTTTAGGAAAATAACTTTAAAAGCCATATGGAGGATGTATGAGAACCATGTGGGCACTAGAACTAGACTCTACATTGTAGAGAGTGAAACATTAACCTCCATCAGGATTGAATGAAATACATTCAACACATGTAGAAAGAAAAAGAAGTCTTTCAGACTATGGCAAGTTTTAAGAATTTGAGTTAATATGTCTAGTAGGCAGCTGAAATTTAAGTGTGGCACACAGGAAGTCCTGGGCTGGGGACTGATATTCCTCTCTTCCTATCAAACCAAGACAGGATATCAGTACAAACGATAAAAAGTAGCTTCCAATTTTGACTACTTACTTTATGCATGACACTGCACTGAGGGCTGAATAGAAATCTATTATTTCAACAGTGTCACTAAGAATGTACCCAGAGCCTTGAGAGTTTAAGTAAACCAAGTCAACTAACCAAGACAACTGAGCTACCAGTCAGGGAGGGATTTGAATCTAGTTTTCTCCTAATCAAAGCCTCTTTCTATTACACTTCCTTACCTTTAACTTGAATGACAATCTAAATCAAGTTTGTAAAAACATTAAAACTGAAGGAGCTGTCCAACTGAGAAAATAGGGAGTGAATCTAGGAATAAGAGGCTTCAAAAAGAACAAGTCTAGTGGTGATGTGAAAGAGCTGGAGAGAAAGAAGTGGATTTAAGATTTAAAGAACCTCTAAATCAGGAGCAGCCTTGGAAATTACCTGGTACTTTTATAAGTAAAGTGTGGTCCATGACCCATAGCAGTTAACACAAGTAGAAGCTTATTAAAAATGAAGAATCTCAAGCTCCACCCAGACTTACCAAATCAGAATATGCATATCAATATGATTCCCAGGTAATTAATACATACATTAGTATTTGAGAAGCACTGGTGTGATAGCATTACACAGAT
Organism: Glis glis; assembly: GCA_004027185.1. Classification (NCBI taxonomy): domain Eukaryota; kingdom Metazoa; phylum Chordata; class Mammalia; order Rodentia; family Gliridae; genus Glis; species Glis glis. The sequence goes on along the minus strand of PVJS01019404.1, from coordinate 19,152 downwards.
GAAGATACTAACCAAGTTTTAAGTCTATAGTGCTATAACTCCGGCCTCTTATCTTTGGGTTTAGCATTTGTTCTGCTTCATGGTATACCCTCCAGACAACCACATCCCTTGAACTTTACTAACCTGAGGTTTGTGCCATAGAACATTTAGAACTTGAAATAAATTTAAATTGAATGATCACTAACCATTTTATTTGTTTCCATCCCATTTGTTATTTAAAGTGCCCCTGTGAATTTTCTTCAATATTTTGTTTTTAACATCACTACATGAAACATAAACATGCTATCTTTGACTAAAAGAATTCTTCTTAGCTGGGCTTGGTGGCGCATACCTGTAATCCCAGTACTTGGGAGGCTGAGAGAGGAGGATCACAAGTTCGAGAATAACCTCAGCAAGTAGTGAGACTCTTACCAACCTAGCGAGACCCTGTTTCAAATTAAAAATAAAAAATGGGGCCAGGGTTGTAGCTCAGAGGTAGAATGCCCCTGGGTTCAATCCCCAGTACCAAAAAAAGAAAAATTCTTCTTAAATTTATATGGTTATGTTTCAACTCTGAACCCTCAAAACTGTAAAGAGGTGGTAGACTTAGAAAAAAAGAGAGACTCCCTATTGGCAAATTACTTCAAGTCATGGAATCTTGGAGCTGGAGGAGACCCTATATAGCTGAGATGACAAACAGATTTCATCCAAAATGCCAATGATATAGTTTCTGATAGTGTTGTACAAAAAGGAGTCTGCAGATGGTTTGGGATCAGCCTTTAGCTTTATCTGCCATGGGTTGTTCCAAAGAGGACATAAGTGCTACAGAATAGCAAACCCTGTAAAGATAAGAAAACTCAGGACCAGAGAGGTTGAATGAAATCACATACTGAATGGACCTTAACTTTAGGTCTCCTAACTTCAGGTGCAGTGTTTTTTTATCCTGTACTTTTCTTCTCTGATACATTTATTCAATTTTTAATGTTCTTTTCATGTAACAGATAATAAAAGTCAAACCAATTAAAATTTCACTGGAAATAAACACCTTAGGTTTTATTAGGCATTATCGGATTTGTAATCATATAATACAGACATACATGTAAGTACATTCAAAGATTTAAATAAAGTTCACAACCCCTAGGTTGTATCATTGTGATCAATGAATGATCTCTGACTCAAATTGCTTCCTGACAATTTTACTTCATGGTGAATTTTTCTATATGACAATTCTTTAGAGTTTAGCCATGATGACTCAGGGCACCTAGATGCTATGAAGGAGCTTTCAATTTAAGGGGTAGGAGGAAAATGAGGGGGCCTACTGAATCATTAACAGCCTACTCAGTTATGAAACCTAGCAAATCCTTTATGGAAGCCATTTTAAAGGCAGCTTTAGGAAGCAAATTCTGGCTAAAGACTTAAAAGACTGGTCTTCAACAGTTGAACTTTATGCAAATAAATCAAAATGCTATTTCTAAGAGACATAATCAAGATGCTTTAGCACAATGTGATTTTCTTTTTGTTGAATAAATTTCAGTGATGAATAAAAAAATGGTATCACTGAAGTCACAGATCTGCTCTCTGTTCAACAGTTTAGGAGCTCATCTCAAAATTCATCATAGCTTCTTTGGTGACCTAAAGGACTAGTTCATGGACAGAATCATCCTATTTTAATTGAAAATTATGGTAAAGCAATAAGTACATTTGAAAAGCTTTCTGATACATAAAAATCTGCATATAAGGCTGTGGTTTTTAATTAGAAACAGCTACTACATTACAAAAGACACATTTTCTTAGGAATGATGAACTTAACTAGTTTTGTAATTTAGATGTTTTAGAGATTTGATGGCAAATTTAAAGAATGGTAGTGAGAAACAACTGGAAGAAAAAAATCCATCATGTTAACTACAGTCTAAAATGAAAGAAAATCAGTTTTTAGCACTTCCAGTACACGCAGTTCATTAAATCTGGGGGAAACCCAGAGGAACATGAAGTACTGATGATAGTATATGCCAAGAAACATGAATAACATTAAGGTTTTGAAGAACCAACAAAGTACCTTCAATTGTTTTCACTTATTGTTAAAAGATAAAACTGAACTTAGTAGGGAGTGGTAGCACATGCTTGTAATCCCAGTACTTGGGAGGCTGAGACAGGAGGATTGCAAGTTTGAGGGCAGCCTCAGCTACTCAGCGAGGCCCTCTGCAACTTGAGACCCTGTTTCAAAATAAAGGAATAAAAACTAGGGCTAGGGGTGTAGCTCAGAGGTTGAATGCCCGAGTTCAATCCCCAGTATCACACAAAAAATATATCTATATATACATATATAGATATAAACATATATCTATATATAGATACAGATTTTTTTGCAGGTCAAACAGTTTCTCTTAATGGTCTAGCTGACAGAATATACCATCTCCACCAGAAAATATATCAAAAAAAGGAAAGAAGGTAAGTAGGTAAAGCAAAAATAGGAAAAGTGTAATACTTGCCACCCATAAGTTAGTTACTTCTTTTTTGTGGTACTGGGGATTGAACCCAGAGGCATTCTACCTCTGAGCTCCACTGCCAGCCTGATTTTTTATTCTTTATTTTGAAACAGGGTCCCACTAATTTGCAGAGGGCCTCACAAGTAGCTGAGGCTGGCCTCGAACCTGCGATCCTCCTGTCTCAGCCTCACAAGTACTGGGATTACAAGCGTGCGCCACCACGCCCAGATCCACAGTCCTTTTTTTATTTTTTGTTTTGAAACTAGGTGGCTGAGAGTCTAACACTTAAGTTGCTGTGGCTGGTCTCAAACCTGCAATTCTCCTCATGCCTAGCGACTTCTTCAGACTCTTTAATTCACTGTCTTATTTATTTATTTATTTATTTATTTATCTATCTATCTATCTATCTATTTTTGCGGTCCTGGGGATTGAACCCAGGGGCATTCTACCTCCGAGCTATACCCCTAGCCCTATTTTTTATTCTTTATTTTGTAACAAGTACTGGGATTACAAGTGTGTGCCACCATGCCTGGCTCACTCTGTCCACTTTATAACACACTGGGGAAAAACAATACACACGACTAAAGATGGCAAAGGATCATAAAAGAGAGGTAGTAGCAGAATAATGAAGAGATGAAAACGAGAGAGCAGGGCACAGTAACGCATGCCAGTAATCCCAGTACTTGGTAGGCTGAGACAGGAGGATCGCAGGTTCAAGGCCAGCCTCAGCAATTTAGCGAGACCATTTCAAAGTAAAAAATAAAATAGGGCTGGCGGTATAGCTGAGAGATAGAGTGCCCCTGAGTTCAATATCCACTCCCAATACACACACACACACACACACACGTAAAAATGAGACAGGCAGGGACATGATATTATGAGAATCTTGCAATGCACAAACTGAGAACAGCAACCTGGAACCTACTGCTACAAAGCTTAAAAGACTTAATTTCCAATAATTCTTAATTATTGTTAATCATTTTTACCTCCCCAATTAAGTACAAATTGTATAGGTCATAATGTCATAATGTCATGATCATAATGTTGAAATCAACATAATACGATGTTCCTTTTACAAAGCAACCTCTTTTCTTTAAATGGAAGTTGTATTATTTCCATTCTCTAACTCGTAAGTTTGAGTCTTAGCTCATTAAGTCATAGACACTTAAGTAGATCAAAGTTAGAAGAATTATTTCTGGCTGTGTTTACTATTTGTGAGTAACATTTTTTGTTCCCTGTCCTTCCTTCATTTGCTCCCTACCCCCTCTTTCTCTTCCATCATAAGTTATTTATTTATTCCACATAAATGGAAATGAAAAACAGACTCATAATCCCACCACCAAATCAACAGAATGAAAGCTATTTCTAAAATAAACCACATTTCTGTACAGTTATCACAGAATTTCAAGGGCATTTATGAAAAACTACTGCCACTTTTATTTTACAGATTAATCAAAGATAGCTTTTTATTTATTTATTTATTTTGGTGGCACTGGGATGAACCCAGGGGCATTCCACCTCCAAGCTACATCCCCAGCCCTATTTTATTTTTATTTTGAAACAGGGTCTTACTAGGTTGATGAGAATCTCACTATTTGCTGAGGCTGTCCTCGAACCTGCAATCCTCCTGTCTCAGCCTCCCAAATTCTGGGATTACAAGCGTGCATCACCACACCCGGCTAAAGATAGCTTTTTAAAGACTTTCAGGAGCCGGGTGTGGTGGCGCACGCTTGTAATCCCAGTACTTTGGGAGGCGGAGACCGGAGGATTCGGTTCTTGGCTAGCCTCAGTTCGCTCTTGCTCACACGCGCTCTCTCTCTCTCTCTCTACCTAGTGAGGCCCTCTGCAACTTCGTGAGACCCAGTTTCAAAATAAAGTATAAAAAAAATAGGGCCGGGGGTGTAGCGCGGAGGTAGAACACCCCTGGGTTCAATCCCCAGTACCGCAAAAAAAAAAAAAAAAAAGACTTTCAGGAGTTAATGGTAAGTCCAGAAATTAAACATGAACTCTGTGTTGCAGACTAATAGGTTAGGGTTTAAAACACATTAAGTAATCCAGCCTAGCAGTCCAATTCTGATAGTGTGTATGCAGTATATGAAAAATGGGACTGGCTAGCTATTTACACGTACACACACATGCATATATACATACACCAAAGGGACAATAACTGAGTGAATTAATAAACTAGACTCCTAACAATTTACTGAAAAATGTCTAAAATAAGAGCTTTGTTAAAGTATTCCTTATATAGTTATATACTTATGGTCTTAGTGGTTACTACATAATTTACTATATAATAAAAGTTTACAAATTCTACTTAAATGCCATTGAATTCTAAATATTGTTGATTCAAATGCAAACAAAAAAAGGTTGTGCTCCCCCACCATTACACATAATTAACCAGAAAAAGAATGGTTTTCTTTATCCATTATTATTAGTAAAGATCATTGAAATAAGTTTAATTTCTCAGGCTGGAAAAATTAACACTATAAAGAATGAACTAGTATAATAATCATTCAAAACTAGAAATATATATTGTCCCATGAGTAGAAAATTTTCTATAAATCCAAATCTCTTGAGGGATTTCCTTTGCCATTTAAACATTTGGATGAGATCCAATTTTTCTATAGTTTCAGTAAAAAAGATTTAAAACTTGAAAGAATTACTGACCTGAGAAATAAAGCAAGAACACAAGATTGGAGAGCCAGATTCATCTCAACACTAAATGTTAGTCATTCAGTTTCCCAATTGTATGCCACAGCAACAAGAAAGTTATGTAATTTTACTACATTTTTAAATGCCGTCTCTTTAGTCTTGAATACATGTTATAAATGCAATATCTGCAGTGACTGTTTGCATACTTAAGCATTCAAAAATGGTCTTGTGTGCATATGTGTGTTTTAATATATTAGAACTTAAATATCCAAATGAGTAGAACGCTTTTCATACTAGTCACTCGCAGGGGTTATATACCCTTATTCCAAATGATGCTATAGTTGTCCAAAACATTATTAAAACTTTTTAAATCTGTGGGTGGATCTGATTTTTAGAAACAGTAATTGCCTTCTCAGAGTGGATATGATTTTTAGAAAGAGCCTCAAGTTATTTCCTATTTTCTTTCCATCAAAATCCTTTCTTAGTCATATCTGATAAATAAGATGAAGCATCATGTGGCTAATAACCCTTTTCCTTAAAAACAAGGAGCAAATACAAAGTAACAAGCTATTTTCAAGTGGAGCTTAAATTGGCTTAGAAGGCAAGTGAAAAGAAAAAAAAAGCCTGAAACATTTTGAGTAATGTTAGTGTTGTTGAATAAGGATATAGCTTTTTTGGTGACTATTCTAAAATAGAAGACATATTTTAGGTAAGTGCACAAAATAAATATATTTATATTAAAACAAAGATGGATAACCAGCCCTACACAATCTATTCCCCTCTGTCCTCCTCCCTTTACCATTTTTACTTTATCTCCTGCTACTCTCTCTCAGTCTGATCCAATCTAGGCTTCTTGGAGCTTCTGGTGGTCTAGGCACACTCCCATCTCAGGACCACTGTACTTGCTGCTCCCTCTGTCTGGAATGTCTTGCCTCAAGATTAGCTTACAAGGCTTGTTCTAACAGTTCCTTCAGGTCTTTACTCAAATATGTACCATCTCAATGAAGTCTTTACTGGCTACCCTTAAAAACAGCATCCTCCTTCCTTCTCTTACTCATAGCCCACATATTCCTTCTTCCCTGCTTTATTTTTGTGTGTATACAAAACTTTCTTTTTTTACAGTACTGGGGATTGAGCCCAGGGCATTGTACCTCTGAGATACACTCCCCAGCCCTATTTTTTATTCTTTATTTGAAAACAGGGTCTCACTAAAAGTTGCGGAGGGCCTCACTAAGTAGCTGAGGCTGGCCGAAGCCGTGTGCCACCACACCTGGCTTATATACAAAACTTTTCAAACACACAAAAGAGACATGTAAGAAATCTCATGTATCTGTATGGCATCTACCTTCAACAAAATATATGATCAGTCTTGTTTCATCTATGTTCTCCTCCCTTCCAAATTATTTTAAAGCAAAAGATCCAGACATCATATTTTAATTTATAAGTATTATATATTTCTCAAGGTAAGAACTTAAAAACCGTAATACACTATCACATCTAAAATTTCGACAATTTCCTTTCATTAAATTTATAGTGTTTGAATTTTTCATAAATGTCTTTTTATATTTAGTTTGCTCAGAGCAGGATCTAAGGTTCGTCTATATTCATTGCATTTGGTGGATATGCATCTTAAGTCTCTTTTAAAGATTATAGTTCCCTCTCCCTCTTATTTCTTGCTCTTTATTTTTTGAAGAAACCAGGTCTTTTTTCCTGAAACATGAAATATTTTGCTGAGTTATTTTGTTGTCTGGGCCTTGTTATTAGAATGTAAACACCATGAAGGACAGATTTTAGCCTGAGTGATGTCAGCACCTAGATTAGTCCCTGACATGTAAAAGCATCTAATAAATACTTAATGAATATTTGGCATTCATGCCAAAAAAAAAAAAATCCACTACCTATCTAATAACAGAAATTGCTAACCATAACACTCTTTCCTACTAAACCTGAACTAGGAATCACAGTTTTCTAAACGTAGCACTCCAGGCAGTCACCACCAAGCAATCAGATTTGGTACCCAAGGTGGTATCTATTTGCTAGCCCTGCTTTATTTAGCCTCTTTCAACAAGTGTACTTCTAGCCAAAACAAATTTGAATGGACCTTCTATGTTGAAAATTTAGCTGGAATTTAGCATGATAAATTACTGACTGTATTTCTTGTTAAATATGTTTAAACATTTCTTAGCTTATTTTAGACAGTTTAGGGGAAAAAGTAAACTGTGGCCAAAAAATAATAGAAAAAGAAACTGTAGAAGATGGTGGGAAACTGGGGATACTACATATTTTTAGAATTAGCAACATCCCAAGAGATTCATTATAAAATAAAAATCAGCAACAAATGCTTTAAAAAGGAAGTAAATTACATGTGTATTGAATTAATTTTTTTAACTACATAAATGGTCAAGTAACTGGGGGATGATGACAGATGCTAGGATTTTTCCATTTATAGGCAACAGTAACGTATTCAATTTTTCTGTAAATGGTATTTTGAGGTGTAAAAGTACTACAGGGTGAGACAAGAGTACTATGTGGAGTCCCATTTCTCTAAAATGGGGGTTTACCATAGAAAGAAAAGAATCTAAAACATCTTGTACAACATTGTGAAAAAAATAAGATCTTCTTAGAATCACTTAGAATTCATTTATCTTAAATCATCTGGTGGAGCCCTTTCTCTCTAAGTTTATTCTGAAAGTAGCTATGCTAACTGAAAGGCTCCAATTAGATATTTATGTTTCAATTACCTATTTCTATTAAAAAAGAAAAAAATCAGCTAGTGTGGTAGCACATGCCTGTAATCCCAGTATTTGGGAGACAGGAGGATCACAGGTTTGAGACCAGTCGCAGCAACTTAAGATTCTCAGCAACCTAGTGAAACCCTATTTCAAAACAAAAAAATAAATAGGGCTGGGGGTGTAACTTGGAGGTAGAATACTCCTGGGTTTAATCCCCAGTAAAACACACACACACACACACACACACACACACACAATCAGAAATCCCAAATTCACTCAAAAAATCATGTGCTTTTTCTTTATTATTTATAAATTAATCATTAACAAAAACATTTAGGATTTACTAAGTATAATATGTTGGGCAATTATTTTCAACTTTTGAAGGAAAAAATAAAGGAGTGATTAATTCAAGATAACATGAAAAAAGCTAGTGGCAAAACTTGGAATCATATCCAGATCTTCCAGTGATCAATATTTCTTGTTTTGAAGTTTCCACACATTAGTCTGGGGAAAACTGTCTCTAACAGAGGTCAAACTTTAACAAAGAAAAACAACAATAAACCACTCACTGCCATGAGTGTAAAAAATTTCCAACAACCCAATCCCTTGAAAGAACGATTTCTATTTACTTTTCCTGTGTAATACGTTTAGAAGGAATCTGGGAAAGATGCTACAAATCTATAAATAGAAAGTGTGAAGTAGAATGCACTGTTTATAGACTTCTTCAACTAGAATTTTGTCCCTTGTTTATAAATGCTACCAGGAACCTTTAATACTGTACTTTAAAAAATTACCTTCAACAGTTTCCCTTTACTCTGTTGATTTTCCTCCTCCTTTCAACTGCCTTTTTCTTTTGTGGTACTGGGGGTGGAACTCAAGGCCTCACATCTGCTACCACTAGCCCCAGCCCCTCTGCTGACTCTTAAATCTGTTTTATTTTCCTCAGTTAAAAGACATAATTGGAATAATATAACTTTTCCAAAGAAATTCCTAAAACCACCTCAGTTCCACCATACATTGGTCTTTATGAAATTTTAATATGTACAGATGAAATATATATGACAAAATAATTCCTATAGCCCTAACTGAAGTACTAGGAATCTATACTGATATTCCATGGTAAAATGTGGATATGTGAGAAAAATAGAAGTCATAGCTTAAAATCTTTATCTGCTAACCAAAGTTTCTATATGAAAACAGTTGTTCACAAAGCAGAATTACTATAGTCCTTGTCGCCAGGGCTACCGAGCTACTGGAAAACCTCCATCAAATATATTCTGTAATGAAAGAACTCTTAGAATACAACGGATATTCTGACAACCTGTAAGGAAGCTGAAATTAACTAAGTTATATGGAAACATCCTTAGTCTTCCCCTTGAAACTTGCCTTAGTGATACTCCTCAGTACTAAATTCAGTTTTCCACATCATACTTTTCAGTCATTTGTTTTAAGAGATTCAAAGAAATTAGAAAACCTGCAAAGCCAGACTTCACCAATCAACACTAACTTCTGCCTTTGAACTCTAGGGACTATGCAGACACTGTGCTAGCAGCTTCCTTAAAGTACACATGCCTCCCTGGTAAATCTGGTTGGTACTTTAGAAAATGTTTAACATAACCCAATTCTAAGGTTACTTTAAAATGCCAATTTTAAGGAGTGCATAGATAACCCCCAAATCTGCAAAGGCGGCAGATTTCCAGCTTACTTTGTTCAAGTCAATAAATACTATTACATTACTACCACGCTAATAAAAATCCAGGTGATAGTTTCCTCTTTAAAGGCTTTAAATTATTAGATGAAGTATTATAACCACAAAGCGCAATTTCCACACCCGTAACTGTTCTAGTTTCCAATTATTTGTTTCAAACTGGAGATTTCTATTAACATACTACAGAAAAGGGAGAGGTTAGAGGCTTGACGGGGGAAATAACAAAATAACAAAAGTCTCACTTTCCTTTTTTGATGCAACCACCAGGATGTAAAATCTGGGGGAAATTATAACAAAACAAATTTAAATGCAAGACAATTTAGGATAAGTGAAAGTACTCACTGTTACTACAGTTCTGATCATTGTTCTCTCAGAAAAGAACTTGTAGAAAGGATGCTTCATTTGTGATACTTTCCAGTTTGGTACCAAATAAGTAAAAACTACCAAGATAAATAAAATTGCCCTCAGAGTTAATTATTTTATTCCAGGAGTTGTATGAGTAAAAAACAAAAAATTCATATGCTCTATTTATACAATCAGGACAATGTTTTGAGATGTAAATCTGATTACTTTTAGAAAACATTTCCCCTGTTAGCTACAAAGAAACAGTATCATAAACTAAAACAGAACTGTAGAAACTGAACCGTCTGCACAATTCAAAAATTTAAATTCACACGACTAATAGTGAATAATAAAACTGAATATTAAACTCATTTCTCAAGTATAAAATTAATACATATTCAATATAGAAAAAGACAATGCCATATCTGAAACAAAAGATCATCTGCTATGAGAACAAAATAACATCTTGCAGAGTAAGAAAAAGTAAACAGCCTTTGAAACAAATAGATAACCTCTTCATGCACTTAAAGTTCTTAACACAACCAGCATCTTATGAATAAGGTGCTCGATAATATTTGTTGATGCACTATCTGATGACTAAACGATGGAAAGATGGGTGATACTCGACCAAGACACATTTCCTTGTGTGTAGAGTAAAATCTTAAGTGTACATTAAAAAAGTACTTTTTTTTAATGCTCTCTGGCCTCGTAAGAAACACGTATAAAAAGAGAAGTAGATGGTGAGGTGAGTTTATGGTTTACAGTATTTTCCCCACTCGGAACATTTTTCAGGAAGTCCTTTGAGGTTTTAAGATTCAAACACTAAGCGAGAAGAATTATTGTTTGAGCTACCTAACAATTACACAGACTTCTTTCAGACTTCAGTTAACCTGTAAGTAAAATGAGCATCTTTTAACTTTTCCACGGGGCACTGGAGAACGAGTCATTACTCATAAACGCTTTCAGATCCTCAGACACCAGGCGCGGTGGATCAAGCGTATCCATCAATTAGAGAGCTTTCCAGACCTCAGTTTACCCACTGACGGAAACGGGCGTATTCCCTCGCTTGGCAAAGGCCCCGGAGGTGAAATTAATTAGTGCGTTTAAAATGCTCTGAGATCCAAAGATGAAAGGAAATGTGAGAGACACGCTTAGATGATGACAATAATCATAACAATAAAAAGAATGACTAACTTGGAAGTCTGTGTTATGTAAGGAAGGAGAAAGAAGTTATCGGATTCGTACAAACAAAGCCAAAGCCCACAGCCCCTTTGTTTCTCGCATTTCCCGGGCCTCCCGCGCCCGGTCCCTCCGCGGCTGGCGGGCGGCGGGCGGCGCGGCCCGCGTGGGGGAGGGAGGGCGCCGGCCCGGCGCTGACAAAGGCGCTTCCTCCTGCGAGGGCGCGGGATGCCGGCCGCAAACTCCGCCGCCGCCTGGCCGCGCGGCGCGGGGGCGCGCAGGGGACCGGCGGGCGGCGAGCGCCACGCAAAGCCGCCGCCGAGGAAGTTGCGCGCCCGCCTCCCCGCACCCTCCCGCGGAGCAGCGCGGCGCGGCGCGGCCGCACTCACCGGACGATCGCGGTGGCCGGAACGCCGGCGCGGCCCCGACCCCGGAGCCGGGGGCAGTGCGAGCGCGCGGGCAGCCAGCAGACAGCCCGGCGTGGCGAGCCCGCGAGGCGGAGTTGACCGCGAAGCGAGCGCCGAGGAGCCGCGCACCGAGCGAGAGGCGCGGGCCCGCTTTGTGGAGCGCTCGCGAAGGGCTCCAGACAATCCGGCCGCGCCGCGCGCCTGCTGCTGCCGCTGCTGCTTATGCTGCTGCTGCTGGCGGCGGCGGCGGCGCCCCCCGACGGTCCCTCCGCCTCACGCCGCCTCTGGGTCACTGACACACTCTCGGCGGGAGGGGAGGGACTAGCGGGAGGGCGGGGCCTGAGGAGGGACGGGGCAGGGCCACGGCGGGAGGCGGCCCGCTGCGCCCAGGGGCTTTTGGGAAATGTAGTTCTCCAACAGTGTTATGGGGGGGCCCGCGGCCTCCGCCGGCCTCGCTCTGCACTGCGCATGCTCGGAGGAGACCTCAGCGTTTCCCCCCCCCCCGTTACCATAGTCACCGACTCACTAAGCGAGCATGTTCTGAGCTGTTGACTAAACAAGGCCCTGTCTTGTATCGTGGTGTTGTTGGGGATCCGGCTCATGGCTAGTCCTTTGCTCCACCCCCGACAACTAGCCTCACGATTCACTAGTGCCCCGTACAATCTAACTTCCTCCCGATATGTCAGTCTACCCTGCCGCTTAGTTTTCTTCCACAAATCCTAAATCACAAAGACCCCTTTCTTGCTTCCTTCAAGTGAATCCTGTCTTAAATTCCCATTTCTTTAGCAGACATTAAAATCTAGTTGCTTCTAGTAATTTGACAATTAGGTTATAAAACTGTTAGTAACATCACCATTAACAGAATCTCATAATTTCTTTGCTCAGTTGCATTTAACTCAGTACCAGCAAAGGTGAAAGTTCAGGACTAAGATCACCATATTTTACTTGATCAGTGTAAAATAATACAGATTTGTTCATTTTAAGGCCTAAAATTAGGATTCACAAATTTCACAAACGACCTATTAGTTCAAAAGATAAGTGGAAAGTTGAAAATTGTTCACCATGGATATGTATTGGCTAACTTTCACTTGGCAATGAGAAATCTGAACCAAGGTATGAGTATGTTGTTGGGCTGGTCAGCTAAGTCTACACCCATTCTGGGCACCCAGGTATGCATAGGTGGTGGTGAGAAGAGTGGAGAAAGAACACATTGGCCAGAGGTCTAGAGGTAACCTGACCCAAGCTCCTTGTTTTCCCACCGTGACCTACCTAGAACCCCACACCCTGGAAGAAAAAGGTTAATGGGTAGGAATCAATGCACATTCAAAGTCAGAGTGTTCAAGCAGAGTCTCAAGATCAGAAATCCTAATGCCTGCAGACCACATAATTATTTGCTCATTCAAAAAACACTTACTGAATGTCTGCTATGTGCCAAGCACTTTATTGGGTCCAGAAATAGGGACACAAAAATGTAAAAGAAACATTGTTTTCAAAGTGCTTACTTTGCAAAAGAGAAGACAGGTAAATAGATTCGGTGTGATAAGTACTATAATACAAAAGTGCATAAAACCCCAGACTCGGGCAAGGTTAGGAAATCCTTCAAAGAGCATTTGAATTTGAGAATGCTAGAAGTTAGTGTATTCGTGTATTTTAGTGAGGAAAGGGAAAAAGAGAAGTGGGGAGAGCACTGAGAGGGAAGCAAATGTGAAGACATAGAGACATGTGACCAGAGAGCATTTTGGTTCAACAAATAGTTCAGTATTGCTGGTGGTAGAATAGAGTTGGGGGGAGTGGGAAGAGGAGACCCTGGAAAAAGTAAGGAGAGCATTGATCATGAAGTCTTGTACAGTATGCTAAGGAACTTGGACTTTTTTTCTGGAAACAATGGAAAGCCATACCAGCATTTTAAGCAGATGAAATTTTGTTAAGATATGCATTTTAGAAAGATCATTCTCTGGAGTATGGCATGTATGGGCTATGATACAGTATTAAGGGGGAGAGGAAGATAAGAGAGCCCGGCATGGTGGCACATACCTGTAATCCCAGGATTTAGGAGGCTGAGACAGAAGGATTGCAGGTTCTAGGCCAGCCTCTGCAACTTAGCAAGACCCTGAGAAATTTAGTGAGACCCTGTTTAAAAAAAAAAAATACGCCGGGCGTAGTGGCGCACGCTTGTAATCCCAGTACTTGGGAGGCTGAGACGGGAGGATCCGGGTTCACGGCCAGCCTCAGCTAATTAGTGAGGTCCTCCACAACTTCGTGAGACCCGGTTTCAAAATAAAGGATAAAAAATAGGGTCAGGGGTGTAGCTCGGAGGTAGAACACCCCTGGGTCCAATCCCTGGTACCGCAAAAAAAAAAAAATTAGGGCTGAAGGTGTAGCTCAGGGGTAGAATGCCCATGGGTTCAATCCCCAGTAAACAACAACACAAAAAAAGACAAATAAGGTAATGGTAGCAGCAAAGACAGAACTGAGGTTAATCAGATGCTATTTAGAAGATAGAATTATTAGAACCTAATGACTAATTTCCTGTGTTTGGGAGTGAAGATTAAAGGAAAGTTATGAATTATGATGCTTCTGGTTGTAAGCAGCATAAAACACAACTCTAGCTGGCTTAACCAATAAAAGAGATTTATTGTCCCATCTAGAAAGTCCAAGAAAAAGAATGGCTACAGGGGTTATTGATTCAACACTCAGTGATGTCATTAAGGACTCATTTCTTTCTCATTTTCATTGCTTTTCTTTCCTTAGCATTAGCTTTGTGGTGAAATGACAGTTGCCGACAAATCCTGTGGTTCTAAGTTTCACTATCCCCATCCAAGAAGACATAAGAAAAAAGTCAATTTGGGAAGCTCTTTTTGGAAAGAGAGAAAACTCCTTTTCCAGAAGCCTCAATAATTGAGTCACATGTCCATACATAAGCTAAAAATTGTGGCCAGGAGATGGTATGAAGCTAATTATCTCAGGATGAAGACATATGCCTACCTCTAGACCAGAAGGAGTCAGCTTCCCCCAAAGCTGTGAGAAGGAGGTGTGGATATCCCAATGAAAATTGATGTGATTATCCAGAATAAGAAAAATAGAGGCCGAGTAGGATATCATAATTATCTACTGTCAGGAAGAGCCAAGGAGGGCTCCCAGTTTCTTGCTTGTGTGATTATGAGCTAGTGATGGGATTCGCTGAGTTAGGGAATACAAAAGACTGAATAGCTTTTGAGGGGGAATTTGAGTAGTTCTCTTTGGATATGTTGAGTTTGAGATTACTCTGGGACATCTAGGTGGAGAAGTAGAGTGGGCAGTTAAATATCTGACTCTCAAGTTCTGTAGAGACATCAGGGCAGATATTAAGAGGAGCCAGAGAAGAAAGGCATATTTTGTATAGAAGAACAAAGACAAAAATTCAGAATTCAGAAATTCTGATTTCCAATCAGAAACTGCAAGTCGGAATACAATGAAAAGGCATTTTTAAAGTGCTGAAAGAAAAAACCCTGTCATTTAGAATCCTATATTTAGAAAAAATATACTTCAAAAATGAAGGCTAAAGAAAACAAAAGCCAAGACAATGTCTCTAGCAGAACTATACAAGAAGTGTTAGAGCAACTTCTACAGCAGAAGAAAAAGAATACCACAGGGAAATCTGGATTTATACTAAAGAAGGAAGAGTGGCAGAAATGACAAATATCTGAGTAAATATAAAAGACTTTTCCCCCTCTTAAAAAGTTGTAAAGGATTGTTTATTTAGGCAAAAATAACAACACTATTATTATAGGGTTGTAACACATGTAGAAGTAAAATGTTTGACAATTAAATAGCTCAAAGGTTGCAAGGAGGAAGTGGAATTTTATGTTGATAGAAAGATCTGACATTATATATGAAGTGTTATATGTGATTGTTTGAAGGTAAATTGTGATAACTTAAAAATGCATACTCTAAACCTTAGAACTGCTGTCAAAAATAAAACATATAGGAATAGCTAGTAAATCAACAGTGGAGATAAAATGAAATCTTAAAGCAAACTCACCCACTCACTAACAAAAATTTGAAAGGAGAAACAGAAATTAGAAGAAATTTGTGTCCCTAATGATCATGGAACTGCCAGGCCAACTCTGGACTCGCTACCTCCTGACTTTTAAATCAAGAGAGAAACTTCTGTCTGGTTTCAAGGCATCACCATTTTGTATTCTGTGTTATGTACAGATGAAACTAATCAGAACAGCCACAAGCCTATAGTAGTATCATGAAATACAGTATGCTTCTGAGAATCAGGTAGACCCACACATTGCCCAAAATTTGGCCACACTGCCAGCAACTTCAACATAGTTCTGGGCTCATGTATTTGACACCGAGTTCATCTTTAGTCTGGATATCATTTACTATTTATTCTGTTTTTCTTGAGGGAGAAAATACACATAAAAATTTAGCACAGTTCCTAGAATACAGTAAGTGCTCAGTCAATATATGGCACTTTCAAACTGAGCCACGTTAATAAAGTAGATATATCACAATTTAGACATAGGTCTGTACTATAAACTCAGGTATAGAATATCAAAATCTGTGAAGCCCTTTTTGAAACTGTGACTTTACCTTCACCATACAGTTCTTCAAAATCTGCAATCCTGCCAGGCATGGTGGCACATGCTTGTAATCCCAGTACTTGGGAGGCTGAGACAGGAAGATTGCATGTTCGTGGCCAGCCTCAGCAACCTTGTGAGGCCCTCTGCAACTTAGTGAGACCCTGTTTCAAAAATAAACAGGGCTGGGGGTATAGCTCAGAGGTAGAATGCCCCCTGAATTCAATCCTAAGTACCACAAATATAAATAAATAAATAAATATTAACAAAAACTGTCTCTACTCTTTCCCCAAACAAACATGAAAACATGTTTAGGATATGAACATAAGGAAAAAAATCACAATATGGATATCTGTGTTAGCTTTTCATTACTCTAACAAATACCTGAGGTAAACAACATAGAGAGAAAGGGTTTATTTTGGCTCACAGTTTTGGAGGTTTTAGTCCATGAGTGATTGGCCTTGTTGCTTTTGAGCATGTAGCAAGATACCATATCATGGTGCAGAGCATAACCATCATTTCATGGCTCAATCACCTAAAGACCTCCCACTAGGCTCCGCCTCTGAAAGGTTCCACCACCTCCCAATAGCACCACCCTGAGAAGCAACCTTTTATGACATGGATCTTTGGGAGACACTTAAAACCTAAACTATCACAATACCTTTCTCTAAAACAACACACAATAAATATAATTTGCTGGTAAATTATGCGGAGGAAAAATTGAACATACCAATCATTTCTTGTAACTTGGAGAAACTATTGCAAACTTGTTTTTCTCCTTTCATTGCAAATGAATTTCTTCTGTGCAAATGAATATATCTTTTTAGGTTTTAACCACATTTTTTGTAGTTTATACTGACAAATGATTATGTCCTCTTAGTTCATATCTACTAACTGTTATTATTTTTTAAGCTAAAAATTCCAAGCAGAATTCTCTTTGGGACCAGGAAGACCCTAGACTACATATCAAGTTCTTGCTGGGATTCTTGGATTTGAGAGTGATAAAGTTGTGCGTGTGTTCATTTTAATATTCAGATTATAAGTAGGTTATCTTTCGGAACTCCTACCTTCCAACATTCTTCCCCAAAATAAAATTATTCTCTCCTAATGTCCTCAAAGTCTCCAAATAGCACATAGTCAACATGAAACATATTCTTATTTTAAACCTGTGAATGGCACACAATTTGAAGGCCTGGGCTTTCACTCAAAAGATTTGTAGGCCCCAAATGCTGGCTCTGACATTTTAGATACATTTGGAAAATGTCAGAGACAAGTTAGTTAAAATTTTAATGTTTTAAAAGAAAATGATTATATACCAAGAATGTAGCTTATATATTCTCAGTATTAGTGCAAACAACATATATGCAAGCAGTTATTTTGGAACATCAAAAAATACCAAGAAATCAGAGAAGAGGAAAACTCATGATGAGAAGATTTAGTTTGTGTTTCCATCCCTAAAATTGTTTTTTTTTTCCCATGGACTAATTGCTTAAATTTTCATATCTCAGATTTCACACATTCGTTCTTTCATCAAATACTTACTGAGCATATATGATGGTACCAGGCTATTGATACAAGAATTAATTGGCCATGGTCCCAGACTTCAAAAACCTTATATTCAAGTGAATAGATCAGTACAGTAAAGTTTTATAGGTACTTTTCTAGAAATATGTTTAGGGAAAAATGGGAGTGTAAAAAAAGGAACAATCAATTTTATATGAGAATGCAGTTAGAAAAACATTTCAGAGATAAGGTGGAATCTTGAAAAAATGAGTAGGTATTCACCAGGTGAATAAGAACACTTCAACAGAGCCTGCAATGTCAGAAAAGACAGAAAAATGAAATAGCTGAACCCAGGGGCATTCTACCTCCGAGCTACACCCCCAGCCCTATTTTTTATTCTTTATTTTGGCATGGACACCCTGGATGATGAGGTCAGGGAAATTTTCTAAGAGCAGATCATAGAAGTCCTTGCACACCATGCCATGCAAAGGAGTTGACAATGAGAATCTGCTGAAAGATTTTTAACACAGGAGTGATAAAAAAAAAACATTTGTGTTTGAGTAGAGTGGCTAGCTAAGGGAGTATGCAATAATGCAGGGGAAAGATGATGGGAAAATGAAGCATATATATTTTTGTGTCTACACCCTCACCAACCTTTATTATTTTCTGTTGCTTTCATTTAAGCTACTCTACATAGCATATAAATTGGGTAAATTTTAGTAAGAATATTGGCCATTTAGAAATCCTTTCTTTGAGGGATATAAGTCAAAATTTTGCCCATTTTTCTATTATATTGTCTTATTTTCCTTTTTTCTTGTTTTGGTACTAGGGATTGAACTCAGGGGTATTCTACCTCTGAGCTCTACCCCAAACCTTTTTATTTTTTACTTTGAAATAGGGTCTCATTAAGTTGCTGAGGTGGGTCTGGAACCTGCAATCCTCCTGTCTCTCCCCCACAAGTACTGGGATTACAGGTGTGCACCACTGCACCCAGCTTTGTCTTTTTTTCTTATTGATTTATAATTGTTTATATATTCTAGTTTCAAGTCCTTTGCCAAATATATCTGTCATAGCCAGGTGTGGTGGTGCATGCCTGTAATCCCAGTACTTGGGAGGCTGAGACAGGAAGATCATAGGTTCAAAACCAGTCTCAGCAACTTAGTGAAACCCCTTTCCAAATAAATAAAATAAGGCTGGTGCTGTAGCTTGGAGGTAGAATGTCCCTGGGTTCAATCCTACCACCACCACCACACACACACACATACACACAAAAAACATATGTGTGTATGTGTATATGTGTGTGTCTAGAAATATATATGTGTATAGAAATATGTATGTGTGTATAGAAATATATATATATATATATATATATATATGTCATAATTTTTTTTTGCGGTACTGGGGATTGAACCCAGGGGCATTCTACCTCCGAGCTACACCCCCAGCCCTATTTTTTATTCTTTATTTTGAAACATGGTCTCACTAAGTTGTGGAGGGCCTCACTAAGTAGCTGAGGCTGGCCGTGAACCCGGATCCTCCTGTGTCAGCCTCCCAAGTATTGGGATTACAAGCATGCGCCACCATGCCCGG